>PVHY01017378.1:0-31545 GCA_004024945.1 Uropsilus gracilis
AAAAAAAAAAGAAAATTATTCATCAATTAAAAATGACAAGTTTGATGATTTTATAACATGGATATACTAGAAGAAATCATTTTAGCAGAAACAAGTCAAAAAGAAAAAGACAGAAACCAAATGGTTTCACTAATATATGAACAACCAAAGAAAAATAGACAACTGGGGGGGAGGAGCAGCTGGGGTGGTCAGGGAAGGGGAGTGGGTGGGTGACCCCTGGGGATTACAATGATGTGAAATATATGTATATATGAATAAATAATTTGTAAATAAATAAATAAATAAATAAATAAATAAGGTTCATTTTCTAAGTAGGGCTCTGATACCACTTTAGTTTAAGCTTAAGCTAGTGCTAATATATAATGTAATGCTACCTCTATACTAAACTCTTTTTATTATTCTACCTTTGTCAACTGGTAATAGAAAATACCCTATTCCACTTACATCAGAAGCTTAAAATCTTTTAAAACTTTGTCTGCAGTATCACAATGCTCATATCATCAGTTTATAAAACAAATTTTTAATTTTGCTAAGGTTATAAACAGATGATTTAGATGTATAGCTTGTAATTCATTACTCCACTAATATCCTTTTAATAGGCCATTATTTCATATGGAGTTGTATTAACTTACTCTGCACACTCATATAACCCTGCATACTAGATTGGATGTTTACTACATTGAATATGTGTACTCTATTACATGTGTAACTTCAATTCATACTGAACTAAAAATGTATATACCCTCCTGTTTCAGAAAAAAAAAATCAAATACCCTCATGCTTACTTTATATACACAATGGCAGGTATTAGTGACTTGGTATAATTATTTTATTGAGTCATTCTTTTCTCTTTGGGATAAACTTTGCACTTGACAGTATGGGACAGTCTATGATGCAAGTTCAATTACAGGTGAAATGGTGAAAATTAATAAGGACATTACGGTATCTTTACTTCTTATAGTAGAGCATTCCCTAGACCAGGGGTCTGCAGCATCTTCAACAAAAAAATGAAAACAGTAAGGGTCAACTTCTTCATATGGAAAGGGAATGAAAGGAGGCAAAGGGGACATCCAGAGCCTCTCATCATTTCAGGTGTTATTCATCCTTTATTTATTGGCATGTTTCCTCACATAAAGATTAGAAAATCTGAGGCTGAGAATACAGCTGACTTTGTAATCCAGCAGCTTGTAGAAACCAATCTTGTTTAGGTTTTGGACATCTCTACTGCCCACATGTAATTACAGATGTCATTTCAGTGCATACTTTGTGAGATAAAGTTTGTAACTTGAAGGGAGAATGTAATAATTTTAATTGTTGAATTTTTAAATTTCCCCAGGCATTCAGTTAGGACTACCCTATATGGGACTTTTGAACTCCTCTTATTTATCACAATTATTGGTGGCAATAATTGTGTAGTAGTCCAGAGCAACTTCTGTCACATAGTAGTTTATTTGGGCAGTTTTCTTTAACCTAGTGCAAACATATCTCTTTGAGGTACTGTTAGATAGATTCAATATATTTTAGACTAAAGTAGATCCAATCCTCTACTTTGATCTAATCCTCTACTTCTCTGTAAATTATAATACTTAATATTTTAAATTTTTTAAAAGAAACAACAATGGATTCAATAATCTTCTGGACTGTCTTTTTGAATTTTATTTTCTTTCCCTATACCATATTTTAAGAAAATGTGAATATATATACATATATTTATGTATATGTAGAATATTCATAAACAAATAAAATATATTCATTTCCAAATTCATAAACACACTCATCTTTAATACAATGTCAAGGTTTTGATTTGAGTACACATCTACTAATTAAGTTTCCATGATCTTTCTTAAGTAAGTCCCATTCAAACAATAATTGTGTAAGATTCAATATTGTTCTTTAAAATAGAAAATTGAAAGACGTTTGCAAAGTCATCATCATGCAAAATGCCTCTATTATTTCCATATAAGACCTGCAGGATTATTCACTTTTTTACTCTTCACTAGTTAGCAAGTATCTCTAATCAGGTATTACCGCCACAGTGCACCCACCATCAAATTACCCATACTCCACCTAGTAAATTTTCAATAACTTTTCCTGCTTATATTTAAAAGTAGTCATTTTTTTTTTGTGGATACAACTCCTTTTTGATAGTCATAATTAGATTGATGCAATATTTAATTAAATTATGTAAATATAATAACTGCTATACCTAGAGTGAATAGATTTGAAAATAACAAAATCAATCTTGATGAGCATAATATTCAGCTTGTGAGAGCTAATATTCATAAGCTTCTTAGAGAGTAATGTACCAGCTGCACGTGCTTATCAAACTTTGAGTATCAGTAAAATTCCTCTTCTGAGTAGGAGAATGTTGATTATCCTGCATAAACTTAAGTAAGGGTTATATAAGTTAAATTCCTAGGTCCTAATGGCTGTCATAGGTATTGACAAGTACTGGTTGTGTTGTTAATAATTACATTACAGAGTTCATATGTGAAGAACTTCCCTCTGCATTGATGGGTGACTGAGAACGTCACTCAGAAATGCACTGTTTGACATAAGCATTGCTTATAATAAGAGATACTTGAAATGTAGAAGATGTAGAAAGATCACTTAAATTTTCCTTTTTCATTTTTTCTAAGAGATAAAATATTTCCTTTTGTCCACTTAGTAATAATTATATTTTTCATTGACAGTGAGTGAATATTTTGAAATAAGTATTGACCTAATGGCTATTTTATATGTGAGATCTTAGAAAATAGATAAATTGGTCTCTATCTCTAGTTTCTGACATGGAATTCCTAAAACCCTGATCATTCCTTAAGTGTTAACTATACAGCACATCTTTCTTTCTTTCTTTCTTTCTTTCTTTCTTTCTTTCTTTCTTTCTTTCTTTCTTTCTTTCTTTCTTTCTTTCTTTCTTTCTTTCTTTCTTTCTTTCTTTCTTTCTTTCTTTCTTTCTTTCTTTCTTTCTTTCTTTCTTTCTTTCTTTCTTTCTTTCTCTCTCTCTCTCTCTCTCTTTCTTTCTTTCTTTCTTTCTTTTCTTTCTTTCTTTCCTTTTTGTGATGCCGATTTCCAACATTGCATATGTTTTAGTTGTGCAGGTTTATAATTCTTCAGACTTGTTACCTTGCCATACCCATCATTTAAGCACCCAGAATCTTCCATCAGAGTCACTGGACTCCCTCCACACTTTGCCCCTCAATGCCATCTATCTCCCTGCTTCTGGCAGTCCCATTTCCTTACACATTTCAAGCAATCCCTAACAAAGTAATAATGACATTCTTAAAAAAAAAAAAAAAAAGAGGAAACATTACTGAAATAGATATAAAACTAAACAAGATAGTAGTCAAAACAATTCCTACAGGAAAAAAAAAAAGAAAAATGTGGTATCACACTCCCAGATATTAAACTACACTGCAAAGTTATAGGAATTTTATAAATTGGCATAAATATAAACACATCTTCAGTGGAATAGAGTTCAAAGCCCACAGATAAAACCAGTACTTAAGTCAACACCTAATTTATGACAAAAGGCCAAAAGCATATGGTGACAAAGGATAATCTCTCAACAAATAATATTGGGAAATCCTGTAAGTCACATGCAGAAGAACAGAAAATCACCATCTCACACTACACACAAAATTTAATGTAGAATGTACTAATTAGGATGAACCTTTCCTTTTCCGCCTACAAATAGGAGAATAAAACTTCCATATGAAAGGGCACCATCATATGTTAGAAGAAAAGGAACACTCTAATAAGAAATCATTTTGTACAAGGCAAATTCTGAACAAACAGATACTGATAAAATTGCTCTCATTTTCCTTTAGCCTTCTCACATAGCTGAGGTACTCTTCCACATTTATATCTCTTTGTACAACCTAGTATAAAAGCATTTATTTATTTTTTGGTTTTCATTTTCTTGTATGTGCTCCTGTGTCACAAAAAAATACTGTCTTTTTCCTGTTAATACGTCTTACGTCAACTTAATTTTAAGGTTCAATGAAAAACTCTAAAAAGGTAAAGACAAAAATTCCCTCTCCTCCTATGCATTCTGTCATGCATTTTTATTTTAATTACTTTTACATTTTAAAAGAACAGACTTATTAGGAAGTGGAGGGAAAAAAGAGAGGCACCTGCAGTGACAGGGAGGAAAGAAAACTCATATAGTTGTATAACAATACATTCTACAATTAAAAAACAATGAATTCAAACTCTAAATTTATCCACCTATTAGCTTGTAATTTCTTTCATATTTTTTTCCTTTTTTTTTTCTCCCCCCACCTCTTTCATAAATTTCTAAACTCTCCACATTTGAGTTTCCTTATCTGTAGTAATTCATGTACAGATTTTTGCTAAAGTAAATAAAAACTATACACAATGGATTTAGTATAAAGACAGGTAAAATATGCATATTAAATATATGGTAACACTAACTATACTCCCTATTTTCACTATCACACCTTCTTTCATTAAAGATATTCTTTCTATATTTGCTAAATAACCCAAGAATCAAGAAGTCTAAAAGAGTGCAGTCTTAATACTTTTTCCTTTGGTGAGCTCTTTCCATTAATGCTGTTCACTTTTTCTTTTTCTGCATCAATGACAAAGACCTGCAAATCCAACCCCTCTCCATTTATATTTCCAATTTGTGTCCCCATTGGTCTATTGGAAAAAAAAAAAACTCATCTTTTGTCATTATCTTTGAGATTAATTTTAAGATAATGCAATAGTACAAGAGCAAAATTAGAAGAGAAAATAAGTTCTGTGCTAGAAGCCATTTCTACAGGAAAGAACTGATTATCCACAATGCAGTTGTTTGCAGGAAGCATCACATAAATTTACTGTTCAAGATCTAACTACATGCCTGTAAGTTCAGAAAATATAGTAAATATAGAACCATTTTTTTCACAGTAGCAATAGGAATACTGAAAGTGTTACAATTCAGATCTATGTAAATTAGGATGAAAAAACGGGTGTGTTTGCAGGGAATGTTTCCCCACATATGAGAAGACTTTACCTTTAAAAACAAAGTAAACAAAGCAGGTCCCACGTTACCTTGAAAAGAAATTTTAGAAAATATCATCTTGAATTAAGTAGTGAAATTATAAATTGCATTTTCATGTCTGTGGGCAGAGATACATGGATATATATCTTCCATCTTATTCTCTTCCTTCTGTCTCCCATTTCTGTTAGCTAACATGATAAATATCCACATTATAGTTTTTACCAAGGCAAACATAAGAAAGTTGAGCACAGACAAAATTGACATATGGGACAAAAATAAATGCTTTGATGAAAAGTTTGAAATACTCAAACTTTAAATGTGTTTTCTGAATATGTGGGAATATCACATTATGATTAATGTATCTAATGAATCAGTTCTAATATTTACTGTGTGATCTTGTAAACCTTAGTTTATTTATCTTCAATATGGCAACAGAAAAATCTGTCTGGCAGTTATGTTGATGAAGTAAAACAATGTATTGTAATACTTTTCTACAATGCCTAGTACAGAGTGAACACTTGATAAAAGTAATTACATTGTTTTTATCATTATCAATAGTTATATCATCATTTATATGTTAAAAAGAAAGCAAAATTAGACTGAATATATGTTTGACAAGTGAACTAATTTAGGATTTCCATAAATGACAGACATTGCGTATTTTACTGTGTAGTTAGTAATCCCACATTTATATACCACTTATTAATATGGAAGTCATAACATCAGCATGTAATGATAGCTTTATTTTTCTTTCCTTATTTTTATTCCTTTTATGTCTTTCCCTTGCCTTATTGTCCTAGCTAGAACTTTCAGTTCCATGTTGATAAGAGTGGGCATTCTTGCCTGGTTCTAGATCTTAATTGAAACAATTTCAGTTTTTTCCCATTAAGGATGATGTTTGCTATGGATTTGCCATAGATGGCTTATTATATTGAGATATGTTCCTTTTATTCCACTTTTTTTCAAGGGGTTTCGTCACTAATGGGTGGTCTACTTTATCAAATGCATTTTCTGCATCAATCGATATGATCATTTGATCCAGCAATCCCATTACTGGGAATATAACCAAAGGGTAAAAAAAAAAAAAACTAATTCAAAAGGACACCTGTGCTCATATGTTTATTGCTGCACTATTTACAATTACCGATTATGGAAACAACCCAAATGCCCCCAAACAGTGAATGGTTGAAAAGATGTGGTATATTTACATAATGGAAATTTATCCTGCAATCAAAATGACAAATAGGAAGCATATGACCTAGAGAAAATCATATTAGCAGAAATAAGTTAGAAGGAAAAAGATAGAAACCATATGATTTCACCTATAGATGGGATATAGGAATAACAAACAAAAGGTTAGGAAAACCCTAAAATAAGATGACTACTAAGCAGGGGCAGACTGTTAGGAAGGGGGTGGCAGGAGGGAGAAAATGGGGAAGAAGGGAGCACAAGAAGATCTAGATGAAGTCTCACTGATGATAGCATGGAGGGGAAAGCAATGATGTAATATAAATACATAGATATATACATATACATAAATATGTAGCAACAAAATGATTAATAAAAACTAAAATAAAAATAAAAATAAATTAATATGAAAGTCACTGAGCCATCACACACACACACAAAAAAAAAAAAAAACTGAGGGGGGATAAAACATGTATATATTAAATGGACAAGAGCGAAGTATATATGTCTGCTATAAATATATTACCACTGAACATTATATAGTAGTCTAGAAAATAATGTAATTTACTAAGAGCTAAAATATAGTAAATAAAATTGTAATAATATTGTCTTAGGGTTTCCTTTAGTATGAACTGGATCTCATTTTCTGAAAAATCTATAGGTATAAATAAAAATATAAAACATGGTATGAAATTTATGGATGCAGGATAAATAATTTGGTCAGAACTTTTCCTCTATTAGCCTCTATGACCAGCACCTGTGGTATTGCACCTCCCCCCAAATTATAGATGCTTGTCCCAGTGACTGTGCATATGAGTAAGTGGGCACACCTGGGCTTGGGAGGAAAAGTTAAAAGGGTGGCATTACCACAGGGAGAACATGGTTTAGTAAGAATGTGAAAAAAAATACCAGAGAGAGAAAGAGGCCAGAGAAAGAGCATAATGATTCCTGGAGGTGGGGGGTTGGGAGGGCTCGCCTACTTCCCAGTCTGCCTGGCCCTGTCCAACCTTCCTGCTATGTCTGCAAAACTACTAGAACTGATAGAATCCACCAAGAACCTGATGAGTGTCCTACAGTGAACAGTACAATAGAAATATACCTTTGTCCAATTCTTTGGGAAGCTCACAATCTTTTGAACAACTAAGAATTTTAACTCAAAAAACAGATATCAAAAAGATATAGGAGAGTATATAATTAATTAGTATATATATAATTTATTTGCTTACTTATTATTTATTTAATCACTTAATATTCTGATGAGTATGCAGGGCATGAAGTTATACTTCCCTAGTTGCTAAGAATAGGAACACAGTTCAAGCATTCTCTGAATTAAATATTTGAACTAGAGTAATATTTATGAGTTGTGGAAATTACATCCATCTGATACAGAAGACACATTTTTCATATGTCTCAATCCTGTCTGGCAAAGCATTATTGACAGGGTGGATATATGGGAAGAGGAAACTTGTTTTTTGTGATGATTATCACATATTTACAAAAAAAACACGCTTACTAATTAGAAATCTTAGTATTGCTAGGGCAACTTGCTCAAGGGCTTAATCCCCAAGGAGCCTGGGTCAGTACCTCACTTGAGAAACACAGTTATAAAGAAAGAAGAGGCAGTACTTGCTAGATCAGACATTTTACAGAAGAGAATGATTACAGAAACGTTGTCAATTTGAGAAACACTTTGAAAGGCCTTAAAAATTATGCTTTAAAATATCTGAAGTGGAGTAAGTGAAAAGACAGAATAGAATTGAATAATATTTTACAAGAAATGAAATTAATGAACTGAGAAAGTCAAATTTAATTCCATGTGACAAATATTCTGGATACACAGAAATGGTCTTCATGCTACATTATATTTTAGATAATCTCCAAAGTAGCTGAAATATCAGTGGCTTCCACATTATTTTGTCCTCCCAATCACAGATACAATTAGTTCATTATCACTTTTTTTTCTCTGCTAAGCATGAATGAGGTAAGGGTTTTTCTTAGCACAATACTGTAGTTAATAAGGAGGATTTAATTTAACATAAAATATAAAAGTATTTGATATACTGGAACTAAATAATTTGTATGCCTCTTTAAACCCTAAGATTCTATGAGTCAATATTCATATGTTTTTTTAAAAACAAGCAATGTATAATATTTGCAATTTCTTGTCCTCCATCTGCTATGTGAAACCCAGAGGGCTTTTCATTCTAAATTTTTGGATAACCATTCTCCTATAATTTGGTCAAAATCATGAAAAACTTTCAAAAAATTTTCCAATAAATGTTAATCATTTCAGAGGAAAATAATAGTGCTGAACATCTTAATATAAATTTAAAAATAATAAAATATCGGCTGTGTGGGAATTACTTTTGATCAACAGTACAGGTAATATTCTACTGGGCTTGTTGCAGGTATCACATATTAGTATATGAAAAGTTGTATTTTAAAGAGATTAATAGATAAAGTCATTTACTTATCAAAAATCAGATTATTCAAAGGATGAGAGAAGGAAAAACATCATTATATCAAGCTCCCGAATTTTATCTAACATGTTAAAAATAATTGTACTCATCATAAAATTCAAATATTGTAGTAATGACAGAGTAACCATAATGTATTATAAAACTATTTTGATAAAAGTTTTAGTTTTATTCCTTGCTTATTATTTTCACCAATCTCATAATTATCAGTCATATAGCTTTTATGATCATTAAACCTGTTCTGATTTAAATGACTAAGTATTACAGTGACTAAATATTTATATTGGTTATTACTACAGAGCAAACAATTCCCAAATAAATACTGAATCATCTCAGTTTTTAATGGCATAAGAAGTGTAGACATGACTCCTTGCAAGATCATCTGACTGATGTCTCTGACAAAATATCAATCAATGTTCCAGATCTGACTGCCATTTTCACCTGCAGGGTCAAATGAAGGATAATTTGTTGCCAGGCTCACCTGTATGTGGTTCGCAGGGTTCAATTATTTGTAAACTGTTGACATTTACCATGTGGGTCTTCCCATGGAGAAACTTATTGCTATAATGATTTAATTATCTCAAACTCAGTAAGGAAGAAAATAACAAATTTGTGAAAGTATTAGGTTGTGTTGATTATATAGGTCAAATCAAAAAAAGAGTGTATATTTCAAGAACTATGAAGGAAAAACCTATTATTGAAGATAATTAAAAAAAATTACATTTATTTGGTTTAAAATCTAGTTGGTTATGAGAGTAATAGAGATTTCCAATATAGGAAATACAGAATTTGAATAAATGAAATGGAGCTTTATTGCTAAGGGTTCATGCTGGTATAAATAGTAAATTCTGTGTCAAAAAAAAAAAAATACAGAATCTGCCCTGCTATGTATCTACTCCACTAACTATGTTGTATTATTTGGTCTATTATGTTATTTTGGCATGGATTTTTATTTTAGTTTACCAATAAGTTAGAGTTATATTGGGGATCCATGCATTTTCAAATTAGCAAATGACCATAAAACCCATCATGTCTGATACCCATAGCTATTGGAACACTTGAAACTGTCTTGGGGTTTCTAAAGTTGACTACTTCAAAATATTAAAACAATGGAAAAGACAAAGACAAAGTAGACCTTTAAATTGTTTTACTTGAAAGCCACCATTATTTAAGTTCTACTTGCTATCAGTTGTAGCCCCATAGCTAAAAATAATAGTTTAATTATTCTCCTGTGTTAAATGACTGCTTAACATTTTCCTTGAATAAATTTTCGACATCAAAGACTGTTGATGACAAGCAGACTAATGCAAAGAGCACTGGCTTTGGAAACCAAAGGAACTCACTTAACATCTAAAATTAATTGTTATCATTTCCATGAATTTTGGAATGTTACCTAACCTCTTTAAACTTAATTTTCTTTGTAAATAAGATAGAGATAACCACAAGACTTTTACTCACAAGATTACTACTGAGTTAAGGACAACTCACAAGATTGATTAGTGAGTTGGTAGTGAATAAAAAAATCCATTTTATCTTGATAGCACTGTTTTTGTCATAAAATGAACTCAGTAAAGGCTCCTTTCCTCCTTTTTTAATGTATTACAATGAAGCAATTGAATATTTAGAGAATGCTTCACAGGATGAAGGTAATTAAAGCATTCTTTTTCTAAAACAGAAATAGCTCTAGATACTCAGTTATGGAGTTTTTCTTAAGTGGTAGGAATGTGTCAACTCAACAATCAAGAGTGAGGGGTCAATGGCATATCCATGTTGGTAGCAAACAGTGAGTAGTTCACCGGTATGTCAAAAGAATGTTCAAAATGGCAATATTTAACATTAAGTACTAGAAGGAACAGCTTCACTAGACACCCTAGAATAAATTATGACTTTAATCTGTTTTATAGTATGCATTTTGAAATGCAAACTGTACTGATAAAACATATACAGTTCTATAAACCAATAATATCAAAACAAAACAATCCAAAAAAAATAAACACAATAGTCCAATTTTAAGAAAAAGATTCATTCTTTTTATTATGTGGTTTATTCATCATTGAAGTTCTTTGGCTCCTTTTATTGGGAACTTCCCTTGCTAAATTAAGTATATTTAAATATATTTTTAAAATTAAATATACTTTAAAAAAATTAAATATATTTTTAATCATCTTAAACTTCTCTCATTTTGATGAGTTTTTCCTTTGATGTTTTTTTCACTTAAGCTATTGTATTTATAGATATTTACAAATATCTATACATTCCAGGGGTGCATCTTCACTTTTGTGTGTGTATAAGCCTTACCTCATCCACCACCAGTCTTTGGACCTTTCCCTTTATGACCTTCTGCCCATCCCTTCCTCCCACAGACTCTACCTGTCCATCTCTTATAGCAACTTTACTCTTACAGGGCCTAAGGATTATTTGCTGTTGTGTTTCACATGTGAAATAAATCATTCCATAGATGTCTTTTAGTTTGCATAGGATAAACCCTTCAAATTCCATCCATGCTATCACAAAGCAAATCATTTCATCTCTTTCATAGCTGAGTATTACTAAGTAAATTTGAATACATCAATTTATTCATCAACGGGCATTTTGGTTTTTCCATGTGTTTTCTGTAGCGAATAATACTACTATAGACATAAGGATTCATAATTATTGTTCAACTAGTGTTTTATATTCTTAAAAAAGAAACATAGCTGTGGTTTTGTTTTAGATTTTTATGGGTACTCCATACCTTTTTCCACATTTTCCAATTTATCCTTACTAACAGTGAATGAGACATCTGTTTTGTCTCTATACATACTCCAACATATGTTTTTAATGTTTTTGGTATAGAACTTTATCATAGGTATGAGTTAATAGCTCACTGTATATTTGATTTGCCTTTTCGTAACAATAAGTGAATTTAAGCATTTTTATTGTGTCTGTTAACTATTTTGTAAAAGTTATATGTTGTCTTAAGTTTAGACAAAATACCACTATTTTTGACTTTCTTGTAAACCATTTATTATTTTTTATAGTGTTGATTCTCATTATCAGCACCATCACTGCTACCATCATCACCTTGTTTGCCTGTTCTGAGGAAACATATTGCCACACTGTGACCTGATGGAGTGAACCATGTGATAAGAAAATGAGGAGAATGAGAGTGATCTTTGTCCAAAAGGTGGCATATATTTGAGGTCCTCAGTACAATAACCAACAAGGAATAGGGACATGCCAAATACCAGGTGAATAAGCTTGGAAGTGAATCACCCCCCTATCTAGCTTTCTAGATTGTAGCTCTGCATGATTTACAAGAGAAAGTAGCTTTATAACAAACCCTGAGTCAGACCATCTGGATAAGCCATATTAGGATCCCTAACCCAAAAAACTGTGAGAAATAAATATTTTTGAACATCTAAGTCTTGTTATAAGTTCTTGTTATATGTCTATGTAGCAATAAATAATGAATGCATTTCTCTTGATCTATTTATGTCTGGTGAATAAAACTGTATTCTTGTTTCCTATGTTACACAATAACTTTTTATCTTATAGGATGCAAATTAAGACTGATATATGCTGTCAATAGAAAATAATGAGACTTGAATATTTACTTCAGCTTTATACAATCACTTGACACATATCCTGAAATCTTTACTGAATCAAATGTAAATCTGAGTGTTCAATTTGAAGAAATACATGTCAATGTAATATTTTTTGCATAGATGTTATGACAAAACAACTTGTACTTTGGAATTATGGGAGAAAATGAGAGACAATGCACTTATTAGATACATTTTGTTTATTTTATTCAAATTTACATGCCAAATTTATGAAAGGTTTTCATATTTAGCCTTAAATTCTGATGCTCCTTCCTCAGTTTCTCCTATTTCCCTTTTTATGTTTTTCCTTTTTTAAACTGTTATATTTTCCTTAACTTCAAAAGTGACAAGTTTCTGAAGGCCTTATAACTGAATTACCAATTAAACTCTACTTGAAATAATTACCATTGATTAGGATAAAAGGTTGATAGGGTTTTAATGCTTCAAATCAAGTGATAAATGTAATATCATCCAGGGATCAGAGTAACTGGTAGTGACTGTATTATGTATCTTAATGCTGTTAAATGCTCCTATAAGCTATTTTAAGAAATTAAATAGAAGGTTCTTGAGAAGGAAGAGAACCTTTCCAATTAGCTAGCTCTGAAAAGGTCAGCTTTGGAACTTAAAGTCAGCATCTTTGTCTTTGGGGCCTGAATGACAATTAGCCAAATGTCACAATGTAATTGAAGTCTTAGCTAATGCACTAAGTTGACAGTTGCCCCAGGATAATAATTTTGATTTGTGCATTTGCATCCCATCAGCAGCTAGGTAGCTATTCTTTACAGGTTGTCTAAATTCTACAAGTAATGGAAATACACAGAGAATCATATATGGAAGATGAAGAATCAGAAAGATCATCTGAGTTCCCAGGAATAGGGTTCAGTAGTATTAACCAAGGTTTAGGATGTTCTTCAATCAACAAGGGACCTGTCTTTTATAGCACATGTTGAAACAAATAAACAAGCAAAATAGCATATTATAAATGACAACTAAGGAACCAGGTTGTGTAAAAGAACTTTGGAAATGCAAAGCAGACAATAAGTCAATAATATCATTATGGCTAAATTAAAAGCAGTTAAATCTGTCAATACTAAAGCAAGTCTAAGATAAAATTTCAAAGTTGGAGAATATTATTTGCTTTTAGCATGGTAATGGCATGAATATATTAAGAAATAAAGAAGGAAAATACCCAACCTGTTATGTTTAGAATATCATTATCAACCAGTGGGGAAACCTTTTATAAGGAATTCTATATTTTTTAATATATAAGTTGAATCTATGTATAATTGAAATATATATATGTATTAGCACAGTCATTATTAAACCTGAATATAGCATAGAAAAAAGGTAAGAAGGACATAAATATATTATCATTTAATATGTGAGAAAATATAAACCTTCCGGAAGTTATATTTATTGATGAGCACATTATTAGAAATTGATAGCACTAGTGTTCATAAACAAAAATTTTGTCTTCAGCTGCTTTGTTTTATAATTTAAAAAAGTGTGCTGAAAATACACATTATATGTTTGTATGTGAGTGTTTATGTACATATATATATATATGCTTCAGCATCTAGTGATTTCTGCCATAGGACTTTCATTTGTTCTTTTGTAATATGGACGGGTGTTAAAACAGTTATCTTTATGGATTGCAATGACTTAATTGAGGAATTGAATAAGTGCCTATCTGGACAATGATGTAGGTGAGTGCAGCCCTTTCCTTTACAACTTAAATATCTGTTATTTGAAGCCTATATGAAAAAGAGAAGTAAATTAAGTAGTTCATTGTTTCAATGAAAATTTATTTTGTTTTAATGTTAATAAAATTCATAAATAGTACTGATTTTAAAGTAATCATTATACAGAAATTTCCAGAACCATGGAATTATAACATGGGATCTGAGATTATTAACTTTTTTGCTTCTTAATTAAAATAGATTTACCAAATTAAGAATATTTAGGTTTACTCATTAATTTATTTTTACTGAATAACATAAATGCTTGTTGTTTGTATGATTTACTTATCTGTCCTGTTCTTACAATATAGAAAAGTATATTCTTTGAATAACTCTAGTAAATATAAATTTAATCTTTCTTCTTTAGACTATAAGTAGAACTAAAAATATATATGTGTGTGTATGTGTGTGTATATATGCACATGCATAGATACATGTGTGTATATATATATATATATATATATATATATACACACACACACACACACACACACACACCCCTCCCCAAGTTGTTGAGTTAATGTGGATATTAATTTTATTCAGCAATATGATGCAAACGCTTAAATAAAAAATGTTTAATACTACACAGAAGGGAAAACACGTTTGAAAAGGCACATGGTACAATTGAAACTTAGCAGATGTGATAATTTCAAAGAACTACAGAAAAATACTTTTCACTAATTTAAAAAATAAAAAATAGCAAATAACACTATCTACTCAAAATTTCAAATGACTTGAATAAGTCATCTGAAAGCATGTCTGATTTCAGATAAAACTGTAAAAATTTGATTCATATATAGTTATACATGATGGAAGTCATAATAAAACTCCTTGAATTTCCAAATTTTTGGGAAATGCATATCATTAAGAAATATTGTGCTATAGACTAAATATTTGTGTCACACCAAAATTCATGTGTTAAAACTTAATGTTCAGTGTTGTGATATCTGGATATGGGAAATGGAGATGTGATATCATGAAGATGGAAGCCTTACTAATAGGATTGATTCCCTTATAAAAGAGAGCACAGTGTACTCCCTCTCCCCTTACCATAATGCAAGAACATAGTGAGAAGATGGTCATCTATGAATCAAGAAATGTTCTTCACTAGATAATAAATATCACTAAATCTTACTTCTCAAGCTACACAATTATAAGAAATAAATTTCTATTATCTATGTTTCTCAGATTTTGGCATAAAGTTATAGCAGTAGAATTAACCAAAATACATGACACAAATTTTATTATGATGATGATGGAGTATATTTGTATGGATGTGATTGAGCCCAGAAGCAAACAGAATTTTGCTATTCAAGACATACACTGTACGTCTTGGATAAGTTAAATAGGATAAGAATTCAGAATATATAGTGTTGTATACATAGCACCAAAAAAATAACCTATGAAGGATTTACTTAAAAGATTCCCTTAGGTAAAAACTAACCTTTTTCCCCCCACTGAAATAAATAGGAATACTTTCCCATGCCTCACCTTTCCTAAACATAATTTGCTTTCTTTTCACTATTCTTCAAATGAGGGCAGGAAAGAGCAAGAAATAGAATGGCTTTTCTTTCTTTCTTTCTTTTTTTTTTTTGTCTGAGAGAAAAGGGTTATTTCTCAGACTGGTGTTCAAATTGCTCTGAGGAAAAGCTAATAATTATTCCTTTAAGGAAGATTGCATTTGTATCATTTGTATCTACATATGAGCAAAATCAGTGCTATTCAGTTCATTTGAAGGAATGAGAAAAGATCTGGCAGCCACTAAGACTGATGCTCAATTAAACAAGTCCTTGGGTAGTTGGGTCATGTTTTGAAAAATATATTTTCCCCTTCCCTTCCCCATTTTAGCAGAATTCAAGGTAGAAATTTGATTTGTAAATCATGTTGAAAGACAGAGTATTCACATAAACAATTTATTGATGGAAAAGACATTTGGACAGCCACATAATGATATCATTTTTATTGAACTATTGTTAAAGAATTGTATCTTATAGAGTATTGCACTGTTCCTATAAATGATGTGGTGGGGGTGAAATGTTGTTTGGTCATAAAGGAGCTCTAAAGCAATATTGATATTAAATTTATTTAATGTGATATATCCTATCATCTAAATTTAAAAAAGAACTTTATTAAAAGCATTATTAAAAAACCACAAACATAAGACTGGAGTGGATTTATATTGCAGTGTTAATAAAGGGCATGAAGTCTGTACTTTGGAAATAAATTCATGTAAATAAATCATAAAAAGTTGTTCTTATTTATTAACTATTTTGTATTTTTTTAAAGGAAGTACCATTTCCTAACTTAATCCAAGATAAACGACTGCTCACCTGAAAGACATAATTTGGAGGGAAAAGATAGATTCAAGAGTTAATAAAAAATAATAATCTAAGTAATGGTTATCTTGAAAAGTTAAAAGTAGAAAGAAGAACCTTGAAATAATATTGGCCTTAATTCATAGTAACTGAACCACAAGAATCACAGAACTAATGTAGCCTCACAGATGCATAAGATTCTGCCAGGCCATGTTCAATACTAATTAAAGTTCTTACAATGACAGGATTGCAGTGCTAAAACAGGACTTGGTTTTCAAAGAAGACACAGGAACAGGCATTTCCAACTGAGGATTCAGAGACTGGACTTCTGAAAATCCACAGACATTTCCTTTCATGAGTGTACAGTCAAAGGAGATAAATCTTTCCTCCCTTGCTTTATTCAGTTCAGAGGCTCACCATCATTAGCTCTGTCCAAGTCAAGGCCAGAAGGTTAGGGTGGTGGCAAAGTGTGAATCAAAAAAAAAAAATCATAATTAAAAGGTGAGATGAATCTTTTATAACTATAAATTCTTGGGATTAAATAGATAGGTAGTTGTGAACTGATATCTGTGGACAGGTTATTCTGCCTGCATTGACAACCTTAAGTACTCCAGATTCTAGTTCTGCTTTGAGGTTATCAAAGTGGTTATAAAAATTATAGAAAAATCCATTCAGAAATCCATTTCTGGACACATTTACAGATGGCAAAAAATAAAGCAAAGTATAAGCAACTGGGACTACATTAAACTAAAAAGCTTATCTACAGCAGAAGAGACAATAGAGAAAACAAAAAGAAATCCAACCAAGTAGGAAAAAATTTTTGCCCTTCATAAAAGTGATAAGGGTCTGATAACAAAGAAACGCAAAGAACTCATACAACTTAACAAAAACAAACAAACAAAAAATCCAGTTAAAAAATGGGAAGAACTAAAAAGACACCTCTCCAAAGAGGAAATACACATGGCCAACAGGCACATGAAAAAAATGCTCAACATTACTAAAATGCAAATCAAAACTGCAATGAAATACCACCTAACACAAGAATGGCCCACATTCAAAAAACTCAACAAGAGTTGGTATGGATGTGGAGATAAAGGAACATTCTTACACTGCTGGTGGGAATATAAACTGGTCTATCAATTATAGAAAGCAGTGTGGAGGACCCTCAAACTAATGAAAATGGATCTACCATTTGACCCAGCAATCGTTCTTCTGGGAATCTACCCACAGGAGACTTCAATATGGGTACAAAGGGACACCTATGCTCAGATGTTTACTGCAGCACTATTTATAATTGCAAGGACATGAAAACAACTCAAATGTTCCAAAAGAGATGAATGGATTAAAAAGATGTGTATATATATATACACAATGGAATATTACTTATCATTAAAAACTACAAATTTGATGAATTTATGATAACATGGATGTGCTTAGAAGAAATCATATTAGCTAAAGCAAGTCAGAAAAAGACAGAAACCAAATGGTTTCACTAAAATATGGGATATAGGAAAAACAAACAAAAGGCCAGGAGGAAAAGTCAAAACAAGCTAATAACAAATCTAAAGTACACAACTGGGGTGGGGGGATGGGAGAGAGCGGTCAGGGAGGGAAGGATGGTTGTTGATTCCCGAGGGATACAAAGATGTGAAATACATATATTTACATATATAAAACATATATATGCACACACACACATATATATATATTTATATATATATATATATATATATAAAGCTACAGGAAAATGGAGGTTGAATACTGAACAGAATAATATTATTATTTCCTTTGTTCAATAGATGGTAGCAGTAATTTGCAGTGGTCATTTGTTTCATATGTGTTAGCAATTAAAAACAGATAATTTAAAGATAAGATTATACAAAAACAAAAGCATTTATCTAAGAAATAACCAGAACTGGACACTATCTCTAAATTTTTATCATAATTATAATTTTAGTACAAAAATTAAATGATTGAAAGTTGTCTTTTAAAAAACACATTTATAGAAGGCACAATATATTTATATATAACTAGTTATGACTCATTAATGTGTGGAAATATTTGGAAGGTTCACTAACAAATTATTTGTATATTAGGTGATATAAAGAGAAGCTGGAAGAACAGACAATAAGTAATTGAGATTTTATTTCAGTAGTTGGTTTGATAATAAATTAGTCAGGACAAGGAATAGAGAAAACAAAATGAAAAGAATTGGCTAAAAGTGTTGGTTAATGAGTACAGAATAACATGGAACAATATAACATCATCAAAATTCCACTCACTCATTTACCTGCTCTAAATTATTTTTGTTTGCGTTCATTCAGAATGCAGGGCAGATAAAATCCTCAATAACATGGTCTTGGATTTATCTGTCTTAAAAAATAAGGATGGTAGAAGGTTTTAGATTAAGGTGTCATATATTTGGTTATTTCTAGAGGATAGAAGAGCTATATCATATACTATGGTTTATTAAGTCCTGAAAATATAGGATATTTTATATAGGATAAAATTAGATTATTCTATTAGCAAATTCACTGAATCTTTCTCTAGACCAGAGTTGAAAAACTAAAAGAGCAGGTTAAGGTTTTGGTTTTATATAAGGTTAAGTTAAAGATTTATCAACTTCTAGTATGTGACCTAAGTCTTATTAGAGTTTGTAAGACTTCCCTTCATAAAAATGGAGAAATAAATTTATTCCAAACTGAGGCTGAATGAGTTTACAAAAACTAGCTCTCACAATATGTGTAGAAACCCCTCCCAAACAGACAAATGAACAAGTAAATGGAACCATGAAACTAAGATAAAATGGGATGGCAGTAGAAAATCTCACATATCAACAGCTACCCAAAATGTGAATGTATTGAATTCACAAATCATCAAAAGTTACAGAGATGCTATTTGATAAAAAAAAAAAAAATAAAGAACTTTATATTGTTTACTGAAGACATTTGAACTGCAAATATGACACAGGCTCAAAATAGATTGTTGGAAAACCATTCAACAAGTGGGATCCTCCAACAAAAGGCAGGAATAACCATATTCCATTAGATAAAATAGAGCTACAGGTATATATGGCATTATATAATGACTTCAGGATCAGTGCATCATGAAGACATCCCACTCATCAACATACATGCATTAGACAGATGAACATTAAAATTTATAAGTTTGTTATTATAAAATCTGAAAACAAGCATTGAGAGTGATACAATTTCAACACTACATTTTCATCAATGGACAGATCAGTAAGAAAGAAAATAATCAAAACACCAACAGCCTTAAGAGAGATATTAGACAACATGGATTTGATAGATATTTATATGGCACTGAATCCCCCAAAAGATGAATACAAAATCTTCTTAAGAGCACACCATACATATTCTAAGACAGACCATGTGTTGTATAACAAAACAAATAAATTCAGAAAGCCTGAAATTACATCTTCTCTGAACACAGTGATACAAAGTTGGAAATCAATCACATAAGGAAAGAGAGAAAAACCCATACTATGTGGAGACTGGACAAAACACAAAAGAATAAGTGTTGGATTAATAAGGAAATCAAATAATCTGAAAAATACGTACAGAGAAATGAAAATGGTGATACATCCAAAATATATTTGGGGATACAATAAAATTAGTACTAAGTGAAGTGTAGAATATAGCCTCACATTAAAAAAAACATGCTACAATGCAACTAAATAATATACCTTTCACATTAAGCTAGAAAAATTGTACAAACAAAACCAAAATCCAGTAAAACAAAGGAAATGATAAAAATTTGAGCAGAAATAAACAAAACAAGTGAAAAATCTAAAAGATCAATGAAACCCAAAGCTGATGATTTGAATGAATAAACTACAAACTTGTAGCTAGCAAATATTTTTTTATTTAAAAAGCAGGGCTAATGGGAAGATGTTGGTCAAAGTATATAAGTTTATTTATGCATGAACTCTACTTCTGAATGCTATAGCAATTCGATGGTAATTAACAACAATATTGCATATGTGAAATTTGTTAAGATGTTAAGTCTTCAGTGTTCTCATGACCAAGAAGATTGTAGCCATAAACAGAGATGGAAAAGTTAATTATCATGGTTATAGTCATTATTTCACAAAATATTTAAAACTAGATATGTATGTGTATCTTTATCTATATATCTATCTATATCTAATATGTCTCAAAACATCAAATTGCACCTAAAACACCCTACTTCAGTATCTATATGATAACATAATAAATCAAAAATGACTGAGCATGTCTGGCTCTTGTTCCCTTTTATAACTGAAATCTATTTTATCTAAAATAAATATGGCTATCCCTGTCTTTTTTGGGTCACATTAGCATAGAGGATTATTTTTCAATCACTTCCTTTGAACTTCCATATTTGGTGATTAGCTGGTTCTCTCAAATACAGCAGATGTCAGTTATATTTTCTGATATACTGTACTCCATTTTTTAATTGATGTGTTTAGTTCATATACATTAAGGTTAATTACTGATTTTTGAGAATTTGCTATTGCCATTTTATCATTAGCTCTCTGGTTGTGTCTATTTCTTTGCTTGTTTGTTTATTTATTTATTTATTTATTTATTTATTTATTTAATTTGTGTGTGTATGTGAATTTATTCTCTTTAATTTAGATAGCAGAACTTTTTCCAACATTTCTTATAGGGTTGGATATGTGATGGCAAACTTCTTCAGCTCTGTTTGCCTCAGCAAGGCTTCATTTCTTCTTCCTATCCGAAAGTGAGTCGTTAAATATAGTTCTTGGGACATCTATTTATTTTTCTGAGTTTTGTTGTGTAAGTTTGAGTCGTATTTTTTAGTTTTTTAAATAACTTTTAATTGCTTTTCTTCATTTTTTTCATTTCTCTGATTTTCTTTATTATGGCAATTTTGAGTTAGCTTATCGGGTGATACCTTTTTTTTCATTCTTAGTGGTTGGATTCTGAATAACTGATTTCTGCTTGTGTTTTCTTATTCTCTCGATGCCTCAGGTGCCATTTGTTATTTTTTTTCTAGAATTTTTGTTGTTCTACATTTATTTTTTAAACTACCTTTATTATTATTAACCTGTAAGTTGAACACTTGTTTTCTAGAAAGTGGTACAATGGTTTAATTTAATTCTTTTGAGGGTGGGTATTGAGAGTGTCTATAGGTTTAGAGACCATATGCCACAGTTGTCTAGTTGAAGGGTTAAGAAGTCTGTGAATGTACTGCAGGTAGAGCTGGCTGATGTTTATGCCACCATTGATATCCTTTCTCTCTAGGTTTCCAGACCTAGGACTTTGCAGTCTTTGCTGCCAGTACCATTTAAGAGGTTAAGATGGGTTCTAAGGGATGGGATAGTGGTACCGCAGCATATTTTCCTGTTCTTTTCATTGAGGACTTGGTCTCCAGGAAGAACATGGCTTTTTCACATCTATTTCCTCTCTCAATGTATGTGCCTCCACACAGTTTAGCTCTCACCTCCACAAGTCTCCTGAGAGCTGCAGCTGTTGACATACTACTTTCCTTTCGTAGTGCATCTTCCCATCTTCCAAGAGTTTCTCTGTCTATACCTCTAGCTCAGTGAAGCTGTTTTTTTTCTTCTGTCTCTTTTTCAAAATTTGTTGATCTCTAATGTTCAAAAGATTAGCCTAAAGCTACAGAATGCTCTAATTGCAGTTTCCCTCTATTTAAATTTTAGATTATCCTTTCAGGAACAAAGCAATGTACATCCTCTGATACTATCTCACTCTCCCAGAATTTTCTTTAGAGAGAACTGTTAGTAATATGCCATTCCATTTATGTCTGAATCACTTTCATTTTGAAATTTGTCTTCATTGGTTATGATGATCTGACTGACAATTACTGCTTTCTGGGAACATTGACATTGTCAGGTTTTTGTCTTCTAACATCTGTTGTGACAGAAGAGGTTATGTATCAAACTATCACTATCACTTTTAAGTTAAACTTTCAGTTCTGGCATCTTACAAAAGCTACACCTTATCTTTGGTGTTCTTTGTTATCATCATGATGTAAATTTCCTCTCATTCATGCTGTTTACAATTAGTAAATCTTAGGGGTCCTTGAATTTTTCATCAGTTCTTTCATTAGTATCTCATTAGATTTTCAGAGTCTCAGAATTCTACCTTTCTTTGGTATATTCTTCCTTTCTTTCTAGAGCTTTAATCAATGAAACCAATTGATTTGTACTTGAAGCTTAAGGTGTTAGTAGAAATTTAGTCCTTCATTACTGCTTTCTATGAAACACTATTGTTACTTGTTTACTTTTTCAAAGGCATTGATTTAGAATCTAAATAGCTTAGGGAGAGAACTTTTTTCATTTGACTTTGTATTTTTATTAAATAATTTAGTAATTATTTCTCCTAAATAGAGAATATAATGGGAACTGGTGTTAAAATAAACCAGCAGCTATGTCAGTCATTTAGATAATGTTGAAACATGGTTTTGAAGCACTGTGATGTTTTACTCCTACTTTACTAAACATTTTATCTGAGTGATAATTACTGAGAAACACACTTTCTAAGGACATTATGATGCAGAGCTATAAGATATTTGAAAACTTGTTCTGAGATTGGTTCAACAAATTGAGATACATACTTGATGTAAAGATCTCATTGTATAACTATATTGTGTCTTAACTAGACAATTTGAATAAATAATGTAGGAACAGGGAAAGGTAAAAAAAATCTTTAAGGTGAAAAATGGTGGGTTTATAACTATGGTGAGTTTAGAATCTCTAATATCTTATTGCTCTTGATTAGTATCTTACCTGCTCTGCTTTAGATAGTTTAAAGTTTAAAAAGAGACATTCAAGAAACCTTGATTCTAGTAGTGATTCTATCTTTGACTACTTGCCATCAAAGAGTCAGAATTAACTTTCCAAGGCTAGATTTTCTCATCTTCAAAATTAATAGAGTGGTGATATTTTTGCAGTAGAACTCAGAGAGAAATAGTTTGTAAATTATGACAAAGTCAGTTCTCCAGGATTCATATTAATTTCATAAGATTAAAGTAGACACTTGCAATAATTTGTATAGTGAGGTGATCCAAGAGGATGTTTGCATTTTCACTCAATTTCCACTTTTCCACAAGAAAGGACACAGCCAGCGTACTTGGTGACAGCAGCTCACACAAGGTAAGTTTTTTCATGTTAAATTAGCTGGCACATTTGCTTTTTTATAGATAAATCTCTGCCACATGTGAATAGTTAGAAGGATTATTGGAACTGCATCCAAACTTGCAATGAGTGTTATCATACAACAAAACATTGAAGAACAAAGCTAAAAAATTGTTAGTCAGTCAATTAGGAACAGATTGCCCAGGTCTCTAAGTCCACTTATTAGTCTAATTGAGAAGTTCTCCGTTGAAACTAGAAAGGTACCCTTTATTCTTCCCACCAAAAGCCTAGGTTCATTTATCTGTCTGATTGGAGAATTCAGAACACCAAATCAATAAGACAGTGTTAACATAGTGGACCAAAACTAGTTTTGGGAAGGTAGGTCAAGTATTATGGGCAAACTCAGTGGGACTGGGTAAACTTGGGTAACCTTGGAGAATCTTGCTAAATCACTAGCCTGTGACAATCTCACAGATGCAGCCAATCAGCAACAGACACAATGTGGAGACAGCCAAGCCCCTAACCCTTGCCCATTATGCACAAATAAACACCTATTTCTCATCGCCTCAGTGGCTAATCACTTGGAACTCCTGTCCCCTTGGAGAGCTTTTCTGTTCTTCCTACCTACCTATCAATAAATCTTTTGGTTTTCTGTGACTGAATTATTTCCTCACTGAAGACAAAGAACAGAAAAGAGAGCCAGTCTGATGTCCTCAGACTTCATGCCTGTTTCCTAAAATTCTATATAACACTTTCCTGCTTCAAAAAGTAAACATATACACGTGCAGAGATATGCAAAAATTAGTTTTCTTCTCAAGTTGATAGCTCATTTGTAGTAGAAACTTTATATATAGCAGATATTCCAGTTATGTGAGTATTCATCATTGGATAACCCCAGAAATTATATCATCAATTGGGTACCCTCATTGGATAACCCATTTTCTTCCATCCCTTTATTCATTTTTGATAGAAAGTTATGCAAATTGCATAATACCATTGATACCTTACTTGGGAATGAAGGGTATGTTATTTTTTCCTCAAAGGGTGATAAAATAAAAGTGTTCATGATTAATCAACTCAAAACTTCATGTTTCAACTTCACTTTGTTTCTAATTAAAATGAATTTTTTTAAGTCAGGAAAAATAACTTCATGATTATTCTATAATATTC
This sequence comes from Uropsilus gracilis, assembly GCA_004024945.1. Taxonomy (NCBI): domain Eukaryota; kingdom Metazoa; phylum Chordata; class Mammalia; order Eulipotyphla; family Talpidae; genus Uropsilus; species Uropsilus gracilis. The sequence goes on from PVHY01017378.1 coordinate 24,611, forward strand.
TAAGAATCTACTTTAAAGGAGATTCATTAAATACCTGTAAAGATGAAATGTAAGAAATACAATTGAAAGAACAACAAAACATCTACACAATATCCTCACAATTTCAGACTGATTACATACTGCTAATGTTTTTCAAATGCATCTATTCTGCATTTGCTTTTTACACTTCTCTTCAACTTCCCTTCTTTCCATCTCCTCCTTCACCTTCCTGTTTCTCGTTTCTTCTTTCTTCTGCTTTCCATTCCTCCTACATCCTCATTATATGAAAATCAAAAGGAAACCTAAGTCAAGCAGAATGCTTTGTTGATGCCACATTATGCTTGACTGTAAGATTAACTGGGAAATATCTTTTAAGTGTAGTCAATGGCTTATGAACATGTTTGGTTCAAATTACTGAAGATATAAATTGCCCATAATAATCTTAAATACACAGAGAAAGTCTAAATAAAACATCCCAATCAATTCTTCTTTCCTATGCTTTATGTGGTTCTTACCAATGCTCTTTGTGGTACACACGTATTGTACTTTACATTATTTTTGCTATATCTTAATATGCTTGCCTTTTATCTAGTAACTTTTGTTGTTTCCTTTTTACAGCCCACAAGAACTACAGTGTAAAAGTCATACATGAAGGGATATTCATTGTTAGTACACATTAGTAATCTTGTATCTAGTCAATGTATATCTTTTTTATGTCTATTTTGTTTTAATGATTGAGGTACATGATTCAGGGGCCAGTTTTCTAAAGTAAATTCCTGAATGCAGGTAAAGGTTATACAGTAAATTTTGCATATAAATTTATTAAATTCAATTTAAAAAGAGTCTTCTTGTTTTTAATCTCTTGCATGTAAAAATCAGCCAGAGCTAAAATAAGATTCATAATTGAAAGTTTTGGCTAATTAGGTTATAGCAAAAATATTGTGATCTCTCAGATTATCAGGATTTTGTTATATAAAAATAGGAAGTAATTAAGTGGAAAATTAGATATAAATACTTATAACTCTTACTTATTCATTTTAATTTTCACTTATACCTTGGATATTAAAAGTAGATTTAAGACAATTTGAAACATTTCCTGGGGTAAGAATTTTTAAAGATAATTTAGAGGAAAATGCATATAAGTTGGTTAAAAGATGTGTTACTCTGGTTAAGGATTTTTGAATTCACATACTAATTAAAAATTATCTTTTGCCAAATTAAAACTATTTACTGAGAAAAGTAAGATCCTTTAGGTATATTTACTCTTAGTGATGCTTATTCTAATATTTTTTTTTCTTTTGCACTGATAGCATGTAACTTTACATTCCATATGATAAAATGTCTTAATTTTATTCATATTAATTTACAATATCAATTATATGTTTTTATTGGTTAAGAAATAGAAAGCAAGAATTCTTTGAAACATACCCTCCTGAAAGTTATTAAATTCTAGTATTTGAAGTACAGATTTTAATGTTTCATTTCTTATAGTTATGATTAAACTTTCAACTGTAATTTATATAAATAACATTGTATGAATGTATAATAAGCTTTTTGAAACATTTTTCTATATTCAATTCTTTATTAACATATTAAAATAAATATTCAGCAAGTTTGGGATTTGCAAAGATATATTTGAAAAATCAATATTTCAGTTTTCTCAATTGGCTAAACACATGTTGCAGCAATAGTTCTTAACCTTGACTTTATATTAGAATCACTAGGGGACAATCGGTTTCTAAAATTCAGTTCCTAGTTTCTTTACTACAATATTTAATTAGAATCACTGTGGATGCCCACATATTACAGGACTGTGTACACCCTCGTTCATCTATTTGTAACTAAGGTGTAGAAGCACATTAAATAAAAACTAATAGTTGAATTCAGTAGATCTCAGATAAATCAAGGTGAAACATTTTCTGTTATTCTTCACAAGACTGTAGAAATAGAATTCTAAGACTAGAGAAGCAAATAATTTTGCTTCTTTGATTTCCTTATTCCAGTCTCCTAGCCAAGTTTTCAACTAGTTCTCATCATTCAAAGTTATGTTTTTGTTCCTCTTTTTGTTAACTACTTTTTCTAGCATCGTTTTGGTCCCCAAAGTTATACTGGCACCCTATCACCTCTAAACCATCACCATATTCTTGTGTTCTTCCCTTCATGTTTTGACACCCTTCACTTCCCTAATTTTGCTGTGTGCCTCAAGGTCTATATTGCTTGCTACTTTTAACTTTTTCCTGACCCTTTGATTTGTGGTGGGAATGAAAATTGGTCCAGCTACTATGGAAAACTGTGTGGAAGTTTCTCAGAACACTAAAAGTGTTCCACTCATAATCATGATATGATATGATATGATATTTCTCATGTTTGTGAAGTTCAAAAAAGTGCTTTGCTGTTACAAAAGGTCTATTCTCATCTAATATATATATATCTAATATCTAATATATAGTATATATATATACTATATGTACTATAGTATATATACATGTGTGTGCGTGTTTTTGTGTATATATACATATATATATATAGGTTTTCCTCTTTTAAAAAATCACATTGGTGTTATGAACAAATGAAGTATTATTATTTCACACCCTTGCAATTTTTTTCACAAAATAGAACTTTTTTTCAGGTGTAATCATTGCTGAATATATTACATAGTGTATATACACACCACATGTTTTGACCTACTCATTTGTTCTGGGGCATTTAGGTTGCTTTCATATCTTGGCTATTGTAAATAGTTCCACTATAAACACAGAAAAGCAGATTTCCTTTTCAACTAGTGTTTTTGTCTTTTTTGAGTAGATATTTATTGTTGATATTGCTGGATCATATGGTGGAATCATTTTTAATTTTTTGAAGAACATGCTTGCTTCTTTCCATAGTGGTTGAAACAGTCTACATTCTCATCAACAGTATAGAGGTTTTTGTTTTACTTTTTTTCTTCTTCACATCAGCACTTTTTATTTCTGTGTTTTCTGATATGGGCCATTCATTGAGGTTTTGATTTGCACTGCCCTTATGATAAATGCTGAATATTTTTTCATGTACTTGATGGCCATTTGGCCATGCCTTCTACTCCTTTTTTTTTGGAAGGGGTGCTATGTTTCCTTTTTGTTGAGTTATCCAAGTTGTTCATAGATCTCCAATATGTCCCTTGTCAGTTATATGGTGTACAAGTATTTTCTTCCATTTAATAGGGTGTTTTTTTAGTTTTGGCTATTGTCTTTTCTTTTCAGATTGATGTTATCCTTGTTGGAAAAATGTACTGAATATAAATATTATTTTTAAAATATTCGGTTTTATGATTATGGGAAGTTTCATATACAATGTATTTTGCATACAATTTATAAAGTATAGTATACATTAGTATTTACAATATGTCAAGGTGTCATATATTGTATGTGTTGATAAATATTAATTATATATAATTAGTATTATATACATTGCAAACATACAGATGCCAATGCATATATTATATTGTCAAGATGTAACATTTAAAGTAAAAATGTATTAAATTATTATAAGATTTATCGTAAAAGTAGAAGAAATTAAAAGATATGGGGAAAGTTGCTGTATCTAAAGTAATTCCACATGTTCTCATATTTTTCAGTAGTAAGGATGTTTCAACTCTATTTAATTAAGATTTATTTGACTGATTAATATAGTGCCTTCACAATTTTATGGTAACTTCTGATTTATATTGTAGAATATCAAAATCTTCACAACTATTTTTTAATTATATATTTTAGTATTTTGCTAAATATGCTTTAGAATAATTTATTTCTTATAATTTTACTAGAATTTTTATTGCAATTGTAGTATTCCTACAATGCAGTTGAAAATACCTGCACTATTTTCATTATTGATCTCTTTTTTTATTTAATTTCCAATTAGTCATATTTTTGTGCATTCTTACATTTATTGAACTTTAACAACTAAATGCTGTCCATCAGTATTTTATTTTTAAGTAGTTACTTGTTTTATAATTTTTGTGGAGCCATTTTTCTTCATCTTTTTATTTACTGTCATGTAGAAAAATATTATATGTTATACATGCTTTTAAAAAATTTGCCAACTTTTGGATATGTTTCATGATTCTAACATTTTTCAGGGTTTTTTTGTTTGTTTGTTTTTAATCCTAGGTAATATATATGATAGGAAGATACTAATGAATTCACCTTGTAAAAATTATCTCAACTTTATTAATTTGGTTGGAAATTTTGAGGTATTATTAAATGATTATTACAGTTTTTAATCTTGCAACTAACAGAAAGCTACTATTTTCTTATCAAATATATCTAATTGTAGTGGGTAAACCCCAGGGAATGCAAAGATGTGAAATATATATATATATATATTATTCAAAATACATATATTTAATTGCAAGCAAATATAGTGTTCTTTCAGAATTATTGACAGTATTAAAATAGTGTTTTTCCCCTCAGATTGTTAGTACTTGAAATTATATTAATATATTTCCTAATTTAGCAGGTCTTTATTTTTAGCATCCTGCTTATTTTGACTCAATAGTTAGACTGCTGTACCATTTTACTAATAGTATTTAAAAGTGAACATCTAAGTTGAAAATGAAGTTTTATGAATATATTTGTTAGCCTACTATTAGATTCAGAGAGTAAAATGAAATGGTAAACCAATCTTTGCCTACTCAATAAATATAAAACATGTTAGATGTTTTGTAATTATCCTTTTCTTCAATATTTAAAAGAAACTAGGTATATGTACAGAAATATTTGAATTCTCTTTAGGAACCAAAGAGTTTAATAGGTTTGCCCAGTTATTTCATTTTCAGCCAATTGCTATTACTTCAAACATTTTATTTTTATTAGTATTTTCAATGAAAGTACATTTCTGCACATATTTGCAAATATCATTTTCCAACTTTTTTAATTCATTTCGTTTTTACTTCAAATTTATTTTATCTTAGAACTTAATTTTACTTTTTATGGTGTAGGACATTTGCTAAACATTTGTGCTTGTTTCATATCTGCTTGTTGATTGGTAATGTTAATTGGTACGAATTTCTATAGGATTCAAGATTTAGTCGCATTATATTTTCCTTAACATTAATTTTCAATTCAAAAAATACATATGGAAATAAAAATTGGGATGTATTTTGTGATAAAAAGAGACACAGCTCTGGAAATTTGGAATCTTCACTTTGACAATAAAACTTGAAGTGACTGAGTGATAGGAAATCCCACATTTTGGGGTTGGGCAATTTAATTATTAATCTTTTTTCTCATGTATTTCTATAATAATGCCTACTTATCGTTTCTTATTAGACTTTTAGCATTGTATTTACACCTTTACCATGTTTTTCATTTGTTAATGTCTAAACAAAAAGCAAATGATAATAATGATTGAAGATAAAGATGAAAAGTTATTGTCCTGTAATATCTTAGATTTACAAGGAAAGTTTAGGAAAACTAGTATGTATTAGCTACTGTTTCATCTCCATTTCATAACAACTCTACCAAATTTTATATTGTCTCTATAGTTCTCATAATAATGATAGGAGAAATGTATATTTATCTCCATTTTAGAAAAAAAGAAATTAGTCAGAAGAGACCAGGAAAAATGAATTTAAATCCACACTTGCCAAACTTTAAAAGCTAAACCATGATAGCATAGCATCCCATAAGGTAAACGTTTAAATTGAGGCAAACTCAATGATTGGGACAACTTTTTTTAATTGAAAGAATTTCAGGCTTTAACCAAGGGATAAAAGTAAAATAAAGGAAATAGTTAAGGCACACAAAAACCAACCATGCATTGTATTTAAAATCACACATATTTCTATTTTAAGTGGAATCAATTATGACACTCACTAAACGTTAACATTGTACCAATGTACAAACCATACTGTTTCAACTTAGAATTTTATATTATAGTTTCTAGAAACAGTGTGCTTCTCTCTGGAAATTTCTGTTCCAGTTAAAAGTGTTTAACTAATCTAAAAAGAGAAGAGATACAAACGTTTGACAGAAATTGGAGACGGACTTGAATTGATGTCCAAGTGAGGTTGGCAACAATAAGTTCATATTCCAGGGTATATGAAAATCCTGGCAATGATGTCTGGATAGTCTGACTTTGGAATATTTACTTTGAGCTATTTTTCTATCTGGATAAAAAGAAAAACAAGCATAAACCCATTCAACATAATTTATTGACAGAAAAGTCTATTTATGCTTCCATTTTGATAAACATGAAATGACAACTTGCAGCACATGGGTCTTTTGAAATTCCATTCTAAAAAATAAGGGGAAATGCATGTGGCAAAACACATTTGGAAATTTAGCAAACCTCAGATGTTTATCGAGATGTTTGATGAACTCAAACACAGCTGTGTGCACTTCTGCGAACAGAATGTGGCATTTTTTCCTCAAAAATGACAAAAATTTCTTCATGCCCATTTATGATGGCATTTCCATGGCAATAGTTTGTCATGCATAGAATTTTTTTTTTTTTTCAAAAGAAAGGATTGCTCTGGTTCAGTCTATGCATGAGTTAAAATGTAGGTAGGACAAGAATGTTTACAAAAATAATTTATTGATTTGAGGATGTTCTAAATATTATCACAAAACAATCCGTTTTTATTTCAGTGATGTTTTATGAGGACACTGTGAACAAATGGATAGAAAATATAGTGGCATGGGCCGGGCAAGGTGGCTTGTGCCTGTAAGCTTCAGCCTATGAAGCGGCCGGGGCTAGGGATTGCGGTTCGAGTCTCGCCTGGGACCCGTAGAGAGACCTAGTTCCAAAAAAAATAGCTGGGCGTGGTGGTGCGCGCCTGTAATCCCGGTTACCTGGGAAGCTGAGGTTGGGGATTGCTTGAGTCTGTGGTATCCTGGGCAACGAGAGCCTGCGGTTGATGGGCAAAAATAGCGAGACCAGGTCTCAAAAAAAAAAAAAAAAAAAAAAAAAAAAAAAAA
>PVHY01017379.1:8464-31640 GCA_004024945.1 Uropsilus gracilis
GGGGGGGAGGGACTAGGGAAAAGAGAGATGGAAATGCCATTATTGCTTATGGGGCGCAATAATTTAATTTAACAACCATAAACTATGTGCACAAACAATAAAATAAAAATTTTATGGGGAAAAAAGAATTACTGTACTTAGAATTTTCAAGCCTAATCTTTAGCAAATACTTGGAAGGGGTAAAACTGATTTCTCTAACTGCTCTCTCATTCTTGCTGTCTCCCCTAAGTCCTGAATAACAAAGACTGGAATGCAGTGGGTCAGTTCATCTAAACCTAGTTTCTTCTTCATTCCCAAGGAAAAAATTAACTTTCTTCCCAAACAATATGTAAATTTATTGCAAGGAAGTGCCATAGAAATATTGAATTTGATAAGCAAATCATAAAATTTGTTTGGAGGAGTTAGTGCATAGGAATAACCACAAAAATTTTTAAGGAAGAATAATAAGAGAAACTTGCCTTACAAAGTATGAAGTGATAGCATTAAATTACATCAGTTAAAACAGTATGCAGTGTGTAGACAAACAAATCAATGGGACAGAGAAGCAACTCTAGATACATACATATAAATTTAAAATACAAAATATATATATTTTTTCAATCAACAGGAAAAGTTAGTAGGCAATTGACTAACCACCTATGAAAATGATAGTTGCATATTCCTCTATATTCTATATACAAAATTAAATTAAAATTAAATGATCAACTGTAAAAAATTAAAATATAAAATATACTGTAATAGACTATGTAATCCCAGGTTCATAGACTTCAGGTAGAATACAAGAAAAGAAAGTGATAAACCCAGAAGTTCCAATGGTAAACATCAATGCATTTTACAATGTAAACTTTCAAAGCATCAAGATAGTAAAAGACACTGCAATGCAAGAATAAATAAGAATAAATAGTACAAGAAAGAATTTAGCAAAAATAAATCTTAAAAATCAATGAAAAAAAGTAAATAACTTAGAAGAAAAGATAGACAAAGAACACAAACCAATAATTTACAGAAGCAGAAATATAATAATTGACAAGAATAAGAGAAGACATTGACTCTAACTAGAAGTCAAAGAAATGCAAATTAAAATGAAATGAGATTTTATTTTACAGCTATATTAATGACAGAAATGAAAGACTGGTCGTCGCTAGAGTTACTGAGATGATAGAGAAAGGGATTTCTCATCCGTCCATTTATCCCAGCTCACCTGGCTTCCTATATCTGACTGTTCATAGGTAACTGGCAAATAACCTGAAGAAAATTACAAAATCACCCAATTTTTTGAGTTGATGGTTTCATAGACCTTGAATAGATGCCCAGGAGCTGGCTGTAAAAGAAGGTTGCAAAGAAAATATTTGAGAAAAAATATACTATTTACAAGAATTATTGCATCATTATTTATAATAACTAGGATGTGGAAATAACCTAGGTACCTGATAATAGAGGATAGATTTTAAAATGTGGTATATCTACACAATGAAATGCTATTCAGCCATAAGAACAGGTGAAATGTTGTGAAATTGAAGTTCAAGGAAATTATATATGGTGAAGCAAGTCAGAACAGCTAAGATAAATATTGGGCATGAATATAGTAGACATTACAACAAAGTAAAATACTTTTTTAAAATAGTGGGCAAAATGAGGTTTCTGAAACTAAGAGGAAGAAAGGATGAAAGGGGTGGAAGTACCCCCTGAAGAATTTTTATTGCTGGAAGAGGCATAATTATGTGAACAAAGATACAAATGCTTTGTAATAAATTAAATGACAGACTTTATTTACCAAAAGTGAATAAATGATAAAACTGTAGCCCAGCTGAAAGAAATTGAAGCCCTAAGTAAGTGGAAAGACATTCTTTTTTCATGGATAAGAGCATCTGATTTTGTTAGGATATCAGTGCTAACCAAAGTGATCTAGAGCTTCTATGCAATTCCTATCAAATCCCAGCAGCCTTTGTAGTTAGTCTTCAAGTTTATATGATATTGCAATGGAATTAATTATAACATTCCTTGACTCAAGACATAAACCTGTCCCGTTTGCTCTAGAATTTATAGACATGTAGATTCTCCATACTTAGGTAATTTGTCTGCTGTTAATTTATTTGCTCAAGCAGCCCAATAAAAACCAAAAGGGTGGGAAAAGTGTTCCTCTTTAATCCCTATGCCAAGAACCTTTGGTAGATGATGTAAGCTGACTGCCAACAAAAATTCTCCCTAAAATATACCTAACTTAGGGAAACAAACTAATAGCTAGAAGAAGAATTTCTACTAAATCATAACCTGTAAACTATTTGAAATTTTAATTAATTTTGAGTGATATTTCTTTATCTAAAAACACAAAGAGGCAAGAAAAGACCTCTCTATTCTAATTGCAAATCCATCACATAAATTATTGCAGATTCACTTTCTTGGATGAGCTAATGTAATTTCCAAAACTCCCAACTGAGCTAATGTGATTATACTCAGTTCCCATTAACCAGGGGTCAGTCAGTGTCAAGCCTCTGCCCTGATCTACCACAGGCTGGGGTCGATAATGATAGGAGGCAGGGCAGTTGCTCAATTGTGAAAGCATCCCAGTGATCATATTGTACATAGAAAAGCAAAGCTGTGTTGACATTGCTCTGTTGCCATTACAGGACGTCCAAAGAGACTTCTATGCATTCCAAAAACTGCAAACCCAAGCTAGAAAAGTCTGTTAAGTCTTTTTTGTTTATATGAAAAAGTTGATGGGGCCATGAAATTAGAGGCCATTTGTCTCAAGCTATACAGTAAGTTTGGGGTGAGTCCACACTGTGGCTGAATTTTCCCTTACATTAGCCCATTCAGATGACTTTCTAGCAAAAATGCAGCTCAGCCCAACTAGAGAAGTCTACTGAAAGTGCACAACCGATGGTATTTGCTACATAATGTAAAGATATGTTTCTTTCATACTCCTCCCACACCCCCAAAAAAGTAAGACTTAAAACCAACATTAAATTAGAATTTATTTTCAATGTGTTTCAAGTCATTAATGTTTACTGTTTTCCTTAATTACATATTATGTACTATGCAATATTGTTCCTTCTCGTGTCTCTCAAGAATAGAAAAGTACCCTGTGCTACAAAAACATTTGTTCCTCTACCAAAATGGGAAAAATTAGCTTTTCTCTACCTTGATTTCAAAGGTATTTGACCAAAGATGATCCTAAAACTTGGTTTGCACACAAATTCAAAAAGATACCGGTACTCAGAGGTTTCTTACATCACTATTTACAGGATATGGAAACAGGTTTTGGCACTCACTACACCAATAGAACTTGTCTCACACCTTTCTTCTCTCCCTGCCCACTATGGCCACCTTCTCTTACCTTTACTCATTTTTCTTTCTCTCCTTCCTACTCAATATTTGTGTGTGCCCATTCTACCACCACCTAACAACATTTTCAGTTTTGTCTCCAGTTAGCTAATATATATGTATATATATATATATATATATATATATATATATATATATATATATCCCTATTAATCAAATTCATATTTAGTTCTGAAGAACATTAGAGAAATAAGTACAAAATAAGTTTATCAGCTGTTAAAATTTAAACTTTGAAAATCAAGTAAAAATTTATCAAAGAATCATATTCTCAATGCATTTTTACCCACAAAAATTGAACACAAAGCATTATTAGAGGAAATGATTGCCATCAAAGAAAATCCCCAGTGACATAAAACTAGGTGAATGATGTTTCATTGATGAATCAAATATTAGCCTCATTTTTTAATTAAATTTAGAATTGACCTTCATGAAATTAATTTCATAAAATAATGAAAATGGGAAAATTGGAAATGATATAACTGCTCTTTTTTAAAAGTCAGCCACAGAACTAATTTGATTTAACACAATTTATAACTGTCTTAAATTTTTAGTTATGATTCAATGGTCACTAAAATGTTTGCATTAAGATAGTTAAGTCAAAATAGTATGTACCTTCTTGACCAAATGCCAGCGATGATAAAGTTTAAAACCTATCTAATAGTAAATCCACAGTTTCTGTTATAATATTATTATCTTTAATAATAAGAATATTCAAACTTTCAATGTACCATTAGTTTGCTAAGCTCCAGAAACTGGTGCCTACAGCTAAATGAAAGATTTCAATCATTACCGATGTTCACAGGTGGGTTGATTGGTAGCTGTGCATAAGATTCTGTTAACTCTTACATGCCTCATACATAGTGAAATAGCATTATTACTCTACAGTGAGGTTCATTTGTAAAGTAAGTATGCTTACATTTCAGTATTCGCCCCAGCTTTTCATTGAGTTAGTAAAAATACATCATTTCAATCCTTGATAAAGTAACAAGACTAGAAGAACCTAATCTATAAGGAGATATAGATAGGATACTTTAGGACCATTTTTCTTCAGCAATGACTGCTATGAAAAAAATAGGTAGTGTAAAAGAAATAAATTTGCTATGGTGCAATCTCTATAGAAAGTGGATATTCCAAGTTCCCTGCCTTACCTCAAGAGGGTAGAGTCGAATAGCTAGAGGATGACTTGGACAGAGGACTTGCAGGAGTCACATGGAGCAAAGAGGCCTGCAAAGGGTGGGCTTGCTTCTTGGATTCAGACTTATACTAGGAACTTGAGGGATGTGATGGAAGACATGTGGCGTCAAGACATACAGAGACACCTGGAGGAGTCTTGGGGTAGAGACCCATGACAAAGGCAGCTGTTCTCTAGATTTATACTTTGCTTTTGATCCTTTCCTGTCAGACCTATCTGGCCTCTTCTGCCCCTTTCTAGTGATTCCTTGCCAGAAGGTGTCTGAGACCTGTGGCAGTCTTTGGGTCCTCACTGCCCCCACTTTGAACCAATATTGGTTGAGTATTTACCCACAAGGGGGTTGGGAACTTTGTATGCTTTGTTAGGGAACAATTATCCTTTCTTCTCCTCTCGCTCTGTGCACATTATCCTATTAAAGTTCTTTCACACCAAGAGTACATTTGGTCAAAGTGGGATTCATCCCAGGGGCACAGAGATGGTTCAACATCTGAAAATCAATCAACATAATCCACTACATCAACAAAGAGAGAAACAAAAACCATATGATCATATCAATAGATGCAGAAAAAGCACTCGATAAAGTTCAGCATCCTTTCATGATGAAAGCCCTGGAAAAAATTGGTATAAAAGGAACATACCTCAACATAATGAAAGCTATATTCAACAGACCCACAGCAAATATCATCCTTAATGGGGAAAAACTGAAACCATTTCAGTTAATGTCCAGAACCAGGCAACGATGCCCACTCTCTCCACTCCTTTTCAACATAGTTCTGGAAGTCCTAGCTAAGGCAATAAGGCAAGAGAAAGACATAAAAGGAATCCAAATAGGGAATAAAGAAATAAAGTTATCATTATAGGCGGATGATATGATACTCTATGTAGAGACCCAGAAAAATCAGCAGAAAAGCTGATTGAAATAATAAACCAATTCAGAAAAGTAGCTGGATACAAAATCAACACACAAAAATCAACAGGATTCATACATGCAAAGATTCAATCAGAAGAAGAAATTTAAAAAAACACCTACCCCATTTACCATTGCACCAAAGAAAATCAAATACTTGGGAATTAACCTAACAAAAGATGTAAAAGACCTATACAAAGAAAACTATAAAACATTCTTAAAAGAAATAGAAGATGATGTTAAAAAATGAAAAGACATTCCCTGCTCATGCATTGGAAGAATCAACATATCAAAATGGACATACTACCAAAGGCAATCTACAGATTCAATACAATTCCAATAAAGATCCCAATGACATATTTTAAAAAGATAGAACAAAAATTACAGAAATTCATATGGAACAACAAAAGACCCCGAATAACCAAAACAGAAGACAAACAGAAGAGAGAACGGAGGTATTACTATTCCAGACTTCAAACTGTACTACAAAGCCATAATACTTAAAATAGCATGGTACTAGTACAAAAACAGACAAACAGACCAATGGATCAGAATTGAATATCCAGAAATAAAGCCACACATAGACGGTCAACTAATCTTTGACAGAGGGGCAAAAACATACCCTGGAACAAGGATAGCCTCTTCTATGGGAGCCCATCTCAGAGATGAGAAACTTGTAATCTAAATCTTTGCAAGTTAAGCTCTCTGCCCCCCACAGGAGGAACAAACTGGGAGCTGACCTGAGAATCAGGGGACCCCTAGGGGGTGTAGCTCTCCGGATCCCAGGTATAAGAGTGCTGAAGTCATGAACTGCATCATTATTAAAGAAAATATAGGAGCCCTGTTGTCAGATTCTTTACTTTAATTAAATTCTCTGTGAAAGTCATTGAAATACTGGAAGGAGCTTGAGGCAAGGAGAACTTGATAAACCAGATAAGCTTTACAGTCGAGGAATAACCTTGGATGACTTGTAACCGACTTTTATTATCCTGATTCACTATAAATGATTGCTTAGGAATGTTTGGTAGTATCTAATGATGATCTATTTTCTGTTAAGATAATGATTTCTGTCTTTCGCGTTATTGTCCTCACGCGCTCAATGATAATTGCACTCACGCGGTCATTTCTGCCCCTCACTGAGATAATACACCCACTACTCACTACTCACAAGATGCCCCTCCTCATGAAATGTCGAAATAGCTCTTTAAACAACATAAAAAGTGGCCTGCAAACCTACAATAAACCAGCAGATTTCATTGCTCACTGAATCCGTGTCTGTGATCATCATTCGCCTGCCTGAGTTTTCCTGTCCGCCTGAAGCCTGCACTTAGCAGTCTTTCTTGCACCGCCGGTCCGTAGCACTCTTCAGTAAATGGTAAATGGTGCTGGGAAAACTGAACCAAAACTTGCAAAATAAATGGATCAGGACAACACCCTCACACCCTGTACAAAAATTAACTCAAAATGGATAAAAGACATGGAAGTGACACCTGCAACCATAAAATACATAGAAGAAAACCTGGGCAAAACCCTTCATGAATTTCACCTCAGAAATCTGTTTGGGGAAACAACTATGGCCGGCAAAATAATGAAGGAAAACATAAACAGCTGGGACTATATAAAACTAAAAGTTTCTGTTCAGCAAAAGAGACAATAAACAAAACAAAAAGAAACCCAACTGAATGGGAGACAATTTATGCCCTCCAGACAAGTGACAAGGGTCTGATAACAAAGATCCACAAAGAGCTCCTGCAGCTCAACAAAAGCAAAGCAAAAAACCCACTCAAAAATTGGGGAGAAGAACTAAAGACATTTCACCAAAGAGGAGATACAAATGGCTAATAGGCATATGAAAAATGTTCCACATCACTAATAATCAGGGAAATGCAAATTAACCACACCGAGATACCATCTTACACCAGTAAGAATGGCCCATATAAATAAAACAGACAACAAATGTTGGTGGGGATGGGGAGAAAAAGGAACTCTCTTACACTGCTGGTGGGAGTGCACAGTGATCCACCCACTATGGAAGACTGTGAGGAGGACCCTCAAACAATTGAAAGTGGACTTACCATTTGACCCATCAATCCCACTACTAGGAATCTACCTAGAGGACATGAAAACATTAATTCGAAAGGACACCTGTACGTGCATGTTCATTGCAGCTCTGTTTACAATTGCCAAGATTTGGAAACAAACCAAATGCCCCAAAACAGATGATTGGCTTTAAAAAGTGTGGTACATGTACACTATGGAATACTGCACACCAATCAAGGAGGGCAAACACATGTCATTCACAGCAACATGGATGGAACTAGAAAGACTCATATTACCAGAAACAAGTCAAAAAGAAAAAGAGAAGTACAGGATGGTCTCACTTATATGATGGATATAGGGAAAAACAAACAAATAAATAAGAAAGAATGAAAACAACCAATGGGATTGAACAATGGAGAGAGAGAGGAGGGGGGGGAAAAGTGGGGGGGAGGTGAAGAGCACAAAAGATCAGGATGGTTAACAAGTGTTAGTGAAGTGGGAAAGCCCCAGAGTACACAATAATGGACTAATGTAATATAAATATACATATATATGCAAATGTTTTTAAATCTAAATTAAATTTAAAGGAAAAAAAGGACAGGGTTATTAGGGAATGGAGAAAGAAAAAGAGAGACACCTGTATAGTGCCAGGCAGGCAGGAGAGCTGCTTCTCCCCACCGTGGAAATTGTACTGATTCCTTTTTTTTCTTAATTTATTTATTTATATATGTGTTTCACATCTTTGTATTCCCTGGGGACCACTCACCACCTTTCCTCCCTGACCGCTCCCTCCCATCTCCACCCTTCCTCACCCCCCCACATACTGATACCTTTTATGGAATTTTTATGTACATGTCTATAGCCTAAATTGTCAACCAGAATAAATTTTAAAATTAAAAAAAATAAAGAGTACATTTGGTCATTACGTAGTACGTGGCAGAATCCATTCAGAGCATGTTAGTTTGGGTTCAAGAGGTGCCCCTCAGCTATGCATACTAACAGATTGACAGTTGATATATATTGTGAATGTATGTGTATATGTAAATATGTGTGTACATTTTTTTAAATAGCAGACTGCAGAAAAAGATTATATATGTATAGTTATACAAAATGTGTAACTGATATTCATATACTTCTGTATAAGCATACACTGTAATGGGAGTCAGACATATGAAGTGATTCAGAGAGGATAGACTCTCTAGGCAGGGCATGTCCAGGTTTCTTAGGAGAAAAATAGTAAGCATAGTTCATAGAAGAAGCTCCAAACAGTACTGAGTTTCTGTAACATCCTGAGAATTAAGCTTGTGATTTCTACCTATCTCAGAGAAATTAGTAAATCCCAAGGAATAACTACTGATTAATTTCCCTTTCATTGTTATTCATTCAAGTTTTAACATAAAAGCAGCTACTTCAGGTAAAAAAGCAATATCGTGAATTTCCTACTAAATTACATGAAAGGACCCAAAAGCAATAAAATCAGAGATAAGTGGAAAGAAAGCATGAACATATGAAAATGAATGTCTCAAATTGAAAAAGAAAAAAAAATCCATATATGAATGGCCCCAGGCAAAATTATCCCTTAAGAATTTGAAGGAGTTACCTTTAATCACTGCCTATGTTAATGTCCTTTTCTTTTGTTTCCCTGAGTCCCTAGGGGCTCTCAGACTGTCACCAGCATCTCTTTTATGCTCCATTTCTAACTTTGCATTTTAAAAGTGGGTATTTTTGTGATGGAATATTTAGGAGGAAAGGTACTAATGGCTTTAATTTACTTTGAAATGCATCCAAAAACTAAGATTGGTTAATGGATGAATAAAAGACTGAATGGTTGAATAAAGCTTAATAAAGCCATTATAGTAAAATGTTAATGGTAGAATCTAGGAGTAAGAGGGAGGTTGTATGTACAGTCAAGCATCTCTCAACAAGATGAGTAAGTTTTGAAAAATACATTGTTATGCAATCCTGTCATTTCGCAAATATTACTGAGGGACATTACACACACACACCCAGATGGTATCATCTGCTACACACCTAGGCTGTGTAATACAGCCTATGAAGTCCAATATTGTATATGCAGTCTATCAATGACCAAAACAATGCATGACTACACATCACTATGTTGGGAGCAAAGGAAAGCATCCCACAACATTCTTGGTTCTTTGAGACTGCAAATAATCAACAGTCATCAGACAGATTGATAAAAGAAAACTGTTTTTGAAAATAGCTTAAAAGTAATACATGTATCTTCTATGATACACATGGAAGAGATCAAACAAAATTTAGTAACTCACCACTGCTTCAGATACCATCTGAAATACCTTAGCTAAGACAAGGTAGCTTGGGAGAAGGAAGATCAGTTAGTGATTTAGCCATCAAAGACACAGGAAACAAAATTATGTAGGTTAAGCTCCATTTTTTCCATTGACAAGAGATAAGCAATTTAAGTCTTCTGTAACAGTGAGGGAGACACCCTCACAGAGAATTTAACATGCACATGACTTTCAGAAGTAACCTCCACATAGTCTTAAAAGCCCTTCCTGTAAAGTCAAACTTTGTCAACTAGCTTATTTGGGAGTGGCAGGTTTTTATTTCTTTTTAAGTATGAAATCTTTCCTAACAAAATTTTGGAAATACTGGGGATACTGGCTCAACTTAGGCCAGCTGGAGCAGCCCCAATTTTGTTTGAGTCCTTCTGACAATCTTCTATCGCTTGTCATTCATTATGACAATATGTTCCAGGCTCAATTTGTATATTTCCCATCCCGACCTAGAAACAAATAATAGAGGAGACAGTATTTCCAGACAATAACCTTGGTGTTGAGGATGCACATTGTGATTGGACAGGACATTACCTTATAGGTTTTTTTTTAAAGGACATAAAGATAGATGGAAAAAATAGTGGAGGAGAGAAAGAAAGATGTTTTTTAAAGATAAGGTGCTTGATGAGTTCATATTGATGTTTTCTTTTCAAATTAATGTTATAGATATCTTCTTTACCCTATCCTATAACACATCTTTATTTTTCTCTCTCCACACTGAGAATTCTGGTTTTCAAGACTGAGAACATAATAGAATTTATAATGACCCATAATTCTTCTTTGTTCTATTCTTTATTTTTAAGCAACAAACTCAAAAAGATGGAAACAACATTATCAATTCTAAACATTTAAAATAAGCTAAAAAAATGCATGTTTCCCCATTGTTTCCTGTTGAACATTATCAAAAATATCAGAACCTGTAATCATTATATATTATAGTCTCTCCTTTAAAACACCTTCGATTTTATTAATAAAACTGACTACATACATCATCTTCTTCACTAACCCAAGTGTTGATATATCCCTTGTTATTTTTGTCTAGAACATTTTCTAGAAGATTTCTCAGGAAAAATTTCCCAGAACAATATTTCTTTAGTTCTTGCATGTAAATTATAGTTTATGTCCTTTATAATTAAAAGTCAGTTTATCTAGATATCCTTAGTTCCCATGCATGATGCATTGCTGTAGAAAAATCTAATGAGACTCTAACTTTTCTCTTAAAAATCACATGTATTTCTATTTAGTTTTCTTAAGGATATTTTGTTTCCCACTAAAAATCCAGTAATTATACTAATTTATGTATTACCTTTATTGCTTATGAATCTCTATTTTCAGGTACATGGTATATTAAGCATCAACAAGGAAAAAAATTGATTGAAACCTATAAAACTATACTTTAAACCAGAAGTTTAAAATAACATAATGATTAAAAAAAATGGTTGAAGAAAGTAAGCATTGGTCACCTTTGGAGGAATACAGGGAGCTCACTCATTACTTTAAAAATTGATAAAAGGAAAGAATCAAGAATTGATCCTACCCTTTTGATAAATCACCAGGTAACCAAATAGTAGTTAAGAGAAATATCTATTTATAAAAATGGATCTTATAAATGAGAACAAAAAGATTGAAAAAGAATATTACCATTTTGCATTAAAGCAGTCTTATTTTAGATATTCCTGTTTCACCCTTAAAGGTGACTGCGAATAACTGAATAAATCAGTAGTCACCAGCTATATTATAATTTGTTATTGATATCAGCTAAGTAGGCCAGGACTGGTATGGATAAAAGAATATACTGACTTCTTTTTGGAGATTGAGCTTTCCTAAATAACTTTCCAATCTTTTGAAATCTTACTTAGAGGGTAGCATTAATTGCATAAGCAATACCAGCATGTGAAAAAGACTGCTAAAATAACAATTTTCAGGAGCAATAATGGTAAAAGTGGACAGAAACTGATTAAAATGACAAACATTAAAAATACCCACCATTGATAATAAAAGTTAGAATTTCCTGGGAGTTTATAATGTACAGCACTGGACTAATTTCATTTCACTCTCATAGTCAATCTGTGAGATACGTACCATTATTTTCCATGTACTATTCTTTTATACATACTATTATAATTTTAAATTGTAGCTCTCTTCTGGGTTACAGCCTACCCCTCAATCAGTCATTTTTAAGTGGATGACTTTATTGATTGATTTATAATGGCATTAACTAACAGGGGCTTAGAAACCATTCCATACTCACATAGGCAACAAACATGGCACTAAGGAAAATAGACATCAGTCCCAGTAACAAGAAATGAAGAATATAGAGAAGAACTCTCATGCACTTGCAAGAAATCTTACAGACGTTATAAGAGACAATTTGCAGTCACCCTTCCCAAGAAACATTTATCATGTCCAAAAAGCTGTCAGAAGGAGTGAAGAGAAGACCCCCATCTACACTCTCTGGAAGGAAGTAAGATGGGGAGAAGACTTCATATTTTGTCTCACAATTTTTTAGAATCACCTACCTCTAGGATTAAGCACTACTAAGGCAGTTCAAACACACTACAGGAGAATATTTGCAAAAAGGAGTTTCCTGCTGGAACTGCCCATAACCCAGATCCTTAAACTACAGAAAATGAGTCACAGCTTTACAATGCAGATCCTGTAGAAGAATAGTAGTAGTTTCTATTAGATTTGTCTGGAAGCCAAAGAGCAGTCACTTATACATGAATAAATATCAGACAAGAATAGACCTTTTCTCACTAAAAGACGAATACTCAGAAAATAGCAATGAAGCCTATAAAATAAAAGAAGTAGCATCACAAAGAAAACTACACACAATCCACAAAGCAGGGAAAGGATAATTTGTTAAAAATCATTTACTCTAGTAGAATTCCATTTTGAACTCAAAAAAAGTAAAGAAAAAGTAAATATAAAGCAAAAGATGAAAGGTGATATGAGGAACTAGAAACTAAAGTGAAAACTGAGAAGTTAGTATAAGGAAAAAATATAGGGAAACTGTGGTCCTGTAAGATTTAAGATGGCATTTGAAGCAATGAAAAACAGAATCTATATTGTTACAAGGGTTGCAAACTTACCATTATTTTCTGAATACGTGTGTACCAAAATTCATATGTTTAAATACTTACCCCCAAAGGGAATCGGGATAGGAAAAAGAATCAGAAAATTAAAACCAGAAGTACAAAATCACTGAAGACAAATTTTTTATGTAAATGAGCCTGGTCCAAAAAGTCCCCTGTCATTACACACACACACACACACACACACACACACACCACGAGAAAGAGAGGGAGAGAGAGAGAGAGAGAGAGAGAGAGAGAGAGAATTACTTAGTTATAAAAAATAAGGAGATCTTACTTACATTTGTGACAACATGGATGGACCTTGAGCAAATCAGAAAGAAAAGAGCAAATCAGAAAGAAAAAGACCAAATTATCTCACTTATTCTAAAATAAATAAATAACCCTATTAGTGAGATAAATTAGTTTTGGGGGATGTGGTATGTGTATAAGAGTATAGATTCAAGAGTTCTCATCACAAAGAAAAAAGTTTTATCTATGTGAAAGGATGCATATTAAGCAAGCTTATTGTGGTAATTACTTGCCATTATGTATAAGTCAAGTCCTTATGCTATATCTAGATGCATAAACTGATAAGGTACTATATGTCAATCATGTCTCAATATTGGAAAAAATAAAAAACTTTTATGTATGATCCACAGAATCCTTCCCATTTGGGATCATTTATTTTATAATTCCACCATCAATCAGATTGTGCTTCAGTTATACACAACTTTCTGATGCCACACTAGTTCTCTCTTCTGGGTCTTTGTCCCTGCTCCCCTAAACCTGGAAAGTCTTTTGCCTCCTGAATCTGAGCTCTGGGGGGACCCAGAGTGAAAAGTTGGTCACTAATGAAGAAACAGTCTGTGTCCATGATGCTTGTGAAAGAGGAAGTCCTCTGGGTGGGAGATACAGCTCAGACACAACAGGTTAGTTTTGCTGTTTCCCTGAGAGCAATCTATTGTTAAGACAATTCTACTAAGACTAGAACAGAGAAGTTCATGACGTTGATTTCCACAGGGTCAGAGGACTAAGGGAAACTCCTCACAGAGATGAGGGAAAGGACAGAATTGCATGTGGGGAAGAAAACTGTGGTAGGAAAGGTCTGAGACAGTTGCTACTAACGATGACATGAGAAGAGACAATGTAAGTGAGGAGCTGGGATGAGAACAAGAAACCAGAAAAAGTGAAGGCAGGCTTTTTATAGAGTAAACCTGGTCCAAAAGACAATTATGTCAAAGAGTTGCACAGTGGTCATATTTTTGTGAAAAGAGTTGGAAAACAACAAGAATTACAAAGAATTTCTTTTATTCAAGAGTCAAAACCCTAGTAATTCTGCCATTCTTATGACAAAATGTCCTCAAAACTAGGAAGTGTTCAAATTTCTTGTAACCAATTCAGTTAGGTGGTTAATAATTAATGGGACAGATATTATCTGAATACACATTTTAAAATGCAACAGATGCTTTAAAAGGGTATTATTTCTTGCACCAAAGATAAAATCTGACTTAAAAATTCATGTATTAAATGTCACCTTGAAAATGTAAGAACAGCTGTACAGACTCTTAAATGCAGTCACAAGCAAAACAATTTGCAGTGAGAACAAAATTCATCAGAGACCAAAAAGAAAACACAAGAAAGAAATAAAGGGTGGCATGAGGCTCATTCAACACAAATTTATAGAGATATAAAAGAAGACTATTTTATAATAATATGAAAAATTAATATATTTCTTAGGCTAGAAGTAATTTATGTTCATTGTAAAAAAGAAAAGAAAAAAGATATCAGGATCACAATCACATGAGGGAACAATTACACTCATTAACATTTTTATAATTCTCCTTCCATACCTATTTCTATGCATATATGTGCCCCAAGGTGTCCTACATACTATCCTTAAAATTTTATAGCCTGCTATTTTACACTATAAAATACCATGAAATTTTTTTTCATTAATTATTTTTCTAAAACATATTTTATGTCTGGTATTCAACTAAATAGCTGTAGCATGCTTTATTTAAGACAGTACCTATTCTTAAATACTTATGTTAGTAACTATTTTTGCTACTACCTGCAATGGTTTTAAACAATCCTATAACCCAACTTCGCAGATTTCTATAATAATGTCATTGAGTAAATATTCTAGTTGTTTGAAATACTCTTCCCAAAAAGCAGTTCTAATGGTCAAATAAGTTTGGACAGGAAAATTTTAAATACATTCCCTTGAAGTTCTCAATGTACAACAGCACATTTATACTTTTGAGAATTACCTCACTTAAAAATTTTATTTAAAACAGCATTTTGCCAAAAATTTTCAACCACCATTATATTAATATATACTCATAAATATGACTCAGAAATCCATTTCTTAGCATTACTGAAAGTGAAATAGCTTCATCAAAATGGTTGGTGACTTAAGGCTAATGATACCTATTACTGAAGAGTCTGCTCTCGAATGAAAATTGTTGTCTTTTTCTGCAAGCTAATGACAGTAATGAGGATTATCACTGCTTTTGAGTTGTCTTTGCCAACTATGGGTAAATTAGAATATTTTAAGTGGCATTTCCTGTTTATTAATGAGCTTAACCTTTGTTCCACATTCATAGAAAGCATATGTTTCTCTTTGTGCAAATTTTTATTCATAATCTTTGCTCATTTTCTGTTTGGTGATCATCTATTCCATTAATTACAAGCAATTATTTTTCATACAATAACTTTGCATTAAGTAACATTAAAATTTTCTGACTTAGTATTTCAAATGTTGTCTCTGAATATTATCTTTCAGTTATGTCTATAGTGCTTTATAATTTTTGGTTATTTGTTTTTAAACAGATATCTGGTTTCTACTTAACTATAGCTGTAAGGTTTTTCACACTTAAAAAAATATATATATAAACTTTATTAAACTAATAAGAAATATTTCAACAAGAAATCATGGAGTCTCAAAATAATACACTACACATGATATTTCCAATAAAATATGATCCTATTTGTTGTAAAGAAAGCAAGCACTATAAAGTTTCTAGCTATGAATTTTGTAAGAAATATGCAAGATTTTTATGGAAAAGACTATAAAATATTCTCTTAGGTGAGTTAGTAATGAAACTTTATTGTAGGACAGTGCACACTCAAGAGAGAGTGAGTTTCAGAGTAGGATCACCCCAACATTTTTGAAGGACATAAAAGGATTATAGGGTATCAAACATTAAGACTTAGTACCATAAGACATCATCAACAGTCCAAAACAGCTCAAGTCAAACCAATGAATCAATAAAGTAGTAATTACTAAATGTTTATCACGCACACACCAAAAAGAGTTTGCAAACCAGGAGGATTCAAACTAAGACATGTAGTAAGACTCACAGGTGTATTGTTACAAACCTACTTACATAGTGAGAAAGTAGTGACTATTCCTCATTGTGATTGATTATAATATCGGAATTGTCTTAAATATTAACAGATTGGTCAGTGGTTATCTTGAAAAAGAACTTGTGTTTTGCCTAGGGCTTAAACAAAAATCAAATTAGTCTCACAAAAACAAGTTAATCTTTGTTTATATGACTAAATTGGTATTGTCTGCTCAGGGAATTTTCAAGACTAGCCTCCATTTGTTTTATATTTTGGCACCCAACTTTCCAAAAGTTAATTTAACTCTAATAAGAGCATCAAAGGAACTTTTAATAGAACTTGACAATCTAATTCTACAATTAATACAGAAAAGTAAAAGTTTAAGGAGAGCCATGATAATTTGAGAAGAAATTCAAGATGAGATGACTTTCTCTACCAAATATTATAAGGTGATAATCAATGTAAGCACTAGGCAAATGTGTAAAATAGAATAAAGAAACCAGAAATAGGCCCATATGCTTATATTATTAAAATGAAATTTCAAGTTATTAATGAGAAATAAACTATTAACTAAATAATGTCAATAAAGTGATGAGCTATTTAAAAAAATAAATTTACATACCACCAATGTCATTCATAGGAAAAAAACTTGAATTAATTTGAGTATATTTTTCTATTAAAATAGGAAATGTGTTCTTATAGGTAAAATAACTTATATACTAAAGCCATGTCTGTTATCTGCAAGCCAAAACTGTGATTGAGAAAGAAATATTGAGAATTCATAAGGTGGTATGGCCAGATAGTAGCCCAAACATGAAACCTGCTAATTCTTTCCTGGCCACAGAAGTAGCTGTTGCTCCACTGATTGATGAGGCTGGTCATGACTTGCTTAAGGACCTCATAATAACTTCACCTAAAATATTTTCCTCTTAAGATGGTGGTAATTTTCATCAGGTCCCATCTTTACACCCTCTTTGCTTTCACCTGTTTTTAGACTTAATCTTACCTTTCCCTGGTGTCCAAGTCAAACCTAGAAAGACTTCTGCCCAAAACAGTCAAGAAATTCATGTGGGGATGAATTCGGGGCTCAGTGTAGGAGAAACATTTTCATTTAAAGAATCTGTCATACATGCAAAAAAATGGACCAAGAAAACTCCCTTACTCTATGTACAAAAATCAACTCAAAATGGATAAGAGACTTAGAGGTCAGACCTGAAACCATAGCATACATAGAGGAAAACTTGGGCAAAACTCTCCAAGAATTTACAGTTCAGAAATCCCTTTCTAGAAACATCTACAGATAGCAAAAAATGAAGGAAAACATAAACAGATGGGACTACATCAAACTAAAAAGTGTCTGTACAGCAAAAGAGACAACAGAAAAAACTGAAAGATACCCAACCGAATGGGAAAAAATTTTTGCCCTCCACATTAGTAACAAGGGTTTAATAACAAAGATCCACAAGGAACTCACACAACTAAACAAAAGCAAAACAAAAGGCCCAATCAAAAAATGGGGAGAAGAACTAAAAAGACACTTCTCCAAAGAGGAAATACAAATGGCCAACAGGCACATGAAAAACTGCTCAACTTCGCTAGTAATAAAGGAAATGTAAATCAAAACCACAATGAAATATCAGCTTACACCAGGAAGAATGGCCCACATCCAAAGAACGGGCAACAAGAACTGCTGGTGAGGATGTGGAGAGAAAGGAACACCACTACACTGCTGGTGGGAATGTAAACTAGTCCAACCACTATGGAAAACTGTGTGGAGGACCCTCAAGTTAATGAAAATGGAACTACCATGTGACCCAGCAATTGCTCTCTTGGGAATCTACCCAAAAGAGACCTCAGTGTGGGTACAAAGGGACACCTGTGCTCCGATGTTTACTGCAGCACAATTTATAACTGCAAGGTCATGGAAGCAACCTAAATGCCCCCAAACAGATGAATGGATGAAAAAATGTGGTACATATACACAATGGAATATTACTCAGCAATTAAAAATGACAAATTCGATGATTTTATAACAACATGGATGTACTTAGAAGAAATCATATTAGCAGAAACAAGTCATAAGAAAAAGACAGAAACCAAATGGTTTCACTAATATATAGGATATAGTGAAAAATAAACAAAAGACTTGAGGATAAATCAAAACAAGCCAAGCACCAAACTGAAGTGTACAACTTTGAGCAGGAGGGAAGGGGGGGTGAAGGGGAGTGGGGGATAAATCCCTGGGATTACAATGTTGTGAGATAGATAGATAGATAGATAGATAGATAGATAGATAGATAGATAGATAGATAGATAGATAGATAGATAGATAGATAGATAGATAGATAGATAGATAGATAGATAGATAGATAGATAGATAGATAGATAGATAGATAGATAGATAGATAGATAGATAAGAGAGAGAGAGATGGATAGATAGATTAAAAGAATCTGTCATAGATGCACTTACCATAGATTCTGGATTCAGTGTTTTGACTTGAGTGTCCCAGGAGAGCTTTAATTTTTTCCTTACATTCAGTTGGTTGACCGTACCCTGGAATCAGTAGTGACCTACACAAAATTAAAGTGAAATGCCAGAAGCTCTCTAAGGTAAGGAAATTGGTCCAGGTCTTCCCTCCATTAGCTTGTGTAACCAACACCTCCCAATGAATGTGGTATTGCACCTCCCAATGAATATGTGGCCCAATGGGTGTGCACATGTGGGCTAGGAGAGAAGGGCTAAATCAGCAAAGAGAACAAGAGCACAAGATAGAGTGAGTATAGGAGAGAGCATGAGGGAACACCAAAGAAAGGACCCAGATAAAGAGCATGATGATTCTGAGGGGGCTCAGGCCTTGCCTATCACCCAACACCTCCCACACACACATTCTCCCTGGCTTTTCCCAGCCCTGTCTGTGTAACTACTAGAACTAAAAAAAAAAAGAAAAGAAAAGAAAAAAAAAAACCTACACAGATTGGTGAGCCTGATGCTTGCATGACAATGGACATCACGAATAAACCAGTTTCCCTACAGTTGGTGACAAGGATGGGATAGTTACCCAACAACAAAGGTGATCCAAGTGGGGGCAGGTCTGCAGCTACATAGGAAGCTGACCTGCTAGCAACTTAGATGTTAGTTTAATGCCTATGGCCTTAGTGTTCACTTATCATTTCTCTGAATCACTTGTTTTGTGCACCATGTCTTCACAAAGTCACATTGTTTAAGTCATAGGCATAATCTCAGATAAGGTGCCAGTGGGGTTGGAAATAGAAGATTAAAAAGTCAGAAGATCAACAATATTACAAGAAGCTTCAGAAACAGCACATTGACAAAAACAGAGAGCATCACAATTGAGGTATTTGTTCCAGAGCCCCCACCTAACCCAAGAACCACCAGGTGCAGAGAGGGACTAATTTACAGCAAGTTGCTGAGGGTTCATGCTGGGGGTGGGGGAAAGGTATAAAAAGGAAGTAGAACCTATTTTGTGGCCACAGAATAGTAACACAAGGGACCTATGGGTTACAGTAAGAAATTTTATCCTCGTTCCAACTTAATTATTCAGGAAGCCACAAATGCCACTGAGATGCTATGATGCTCTCAGAAAAGTAAAACTATTGTTTCAGCTTTCTGTGGCTCAATTAGGGAAACCATTAAGTCAGGTGATAGCAGATTCTCGTCAATCCAAGACTAACAGAGAGACCTCAAACATCTCTATTTTCTTGGATCCACATAAATCTGATCACACACAGTCAACATGGATTGTACCATTTTTTTCTCCTTCCCAGTGCAGAAAATTTAGGTTGAAATTCTGCTCAAATAACCTGAATCAAAGGACAAAAGACTAAAAACCAGAGAAATTCAGGTCATTTGGCTATCAGAAGTCACAATATTTAGATATTTTTCAGCTGAAAAATATTATAATTTTTCAGCAAATTAAAGAATTAATTCTTTAATTAAAAATTAAATAGAGAAATAACAAAATGGCTATCCCTCTATTTTGACAGCTTAAAAAAATAAATAGTAATTGCAATTTTTAGATTACATACTATTATTAGACCTATTTCTTTAAAAAGGATTCACCATCCTTTGTCACCAAGTGAACAAAAGTTAATTGGTCCCCCATCTGCTTTCTCTTTTTGAAGTGACTGATTATTTTTTTGTAAATTTGATTATGATTTAGAAGATTAGGGTCGCATGTCTTCATAGGCTAATTTTCTGATAAGTCTGTCAGAAAAATTTTATTTCAGAGATTGTATTTTTCAATCCAAAAATCCTAATTTTGGTTGTCTATCAACTTGTAGTCCCTGTCTCTTCTCTCACTATAAGAATATATTATCATAAGTGCTTAAACATTATTATTATAATTGCTCTTTAAAAGTCTGCCTACTATGTTCCAACATCTTTCATCTCTAGGTCTGTTTCTATTGATTTCTTTTGCTTGATTGTAGATCCTTTTTTCCCACTTCCTGTAGTACAGTTGGAGTAAATTGAAAATAAACAGCCAGATGGTGGACTTAAAACTAACCAGACTGTTTTATAATTACATTGCATTAAAATAATTATATTGATTACAAAACTTGCATCATCCAATGACATCACATTAAAACATCAAATGTAAATAATACAACTTAATGATTGTATTACTAATGGAACAGAGACTCCAATTTAAGATATGAAAGCTTAATACACTTAAAATTAGAGTTTAGATACTAACATGTCACTCTTTAACAACAGAAAACAAAAACACATGTTTTACTAGTACCATCATGAAACTGAGATTTCAATGCAACTTCCTTTAATTCCCAAGAATTATGAAGGCTTTTTAAGAAACATAAAAACAATGAACACTGAACTGTCTTGCCTTTTCCAGGGTGGACAAAGAAGAGATAGATACCACAAAGAAGAATAAAAAGTCTGAAAGTTTTACAAATTATTGAAGGTCAAATGTAGACTAAAATAACAGCTACAACAATCCCAGGGAGCCCCAATCATAAAAGGACTTTCCATGGACTGTGGACTACCACAGGCGCTTGCAGGAAAGATGAATGCAGGGCAGGACCTCATTGAACCATCCTGAGTGGTACACAATGACAAATCTCTTCCATTTCTGAGCCTCCTCTGATGCAGATGACTAGAACCAGTGGTAGGGCATTAGGCAAGTCTCTCTCCACTAGGCCAAAAATGAATTTCAAATGAAATTTTGGACTCCTGGACCAATGAAAAAGCAAAAACCATAAAGCTTCTCTAAGAAACTATGAGAGAACACCTTGGAAGCTTAAGCAAAGTTTTCTTAGGGAACTATTCAAAAAAATATATTCATAGATTCAGTTGCATTAAAATTAAACATTTAAGATCCGTTCACAGAAAACTACAGCAGAATTAAGTATGTAAACCTTTGGCAAAGGGACAATTTTAATGGTATGTCCATCAATAAGAAAGAAGAAATAAGTTATGATATATGCATATAATAGAATGTTATAAGCCAGTAATTATGAACAAAGTATTAATATTCAAAGCAACATGTTTAAATATTTTTAAAATTCATGCAGATCAAAAAAGAATGAATACATGAATACAGAGGCTGTTCTATTATTCCATTTTAATAAAATCCTAAAACTGAAAAATCTAATCTAAGGTTAAGAAATGTAAAACATTGGTAGTCTATAGTTTGAAGGGTAGAGATTTTTGTTAAGAGGATGGGAAATTCTAGAATAAGAGAGGGTGGGTAGCACATATGTGTGCATTTATATAAAAATATAAGCCTATTAACTTAAAATCTGTGCATTTCTCTGTAGGTTAATTTTATCTAAAAAAATATCAACACCAAAAATAAACTTGAAATAATATGGTTTCTCCTTTTCTTTACATCACTGATAATTCTATATCATGTGTCTGTTTATATTTTGTCAAATTTTGAGCATGATTTTCTTGTACAGCTTTTTGAATTTTGATGCATTTCTTTCTCATTTCTTTTTCTTACTCTTGCAGACAGAAAAGATATACACCTTCATCACATCCTCAAGATTGTTCACATTCTTCATTTCGATGTAATAGCACTCTAGTGTAGAATGCATTCATCACAGGACTTTATGTCTTGATTTTCTCCAATTGCATTTCAGGCTTGCTATGTAGCTGCAAAGCATGATGTCTTTTTATTGCATTACAGGATTAATCCCACTGTTTCTTAGATATTGTGGCTTTACTTTTCATAGATTCATTTTTCTGCAGCACAAGCTCAAGTAATTTTTTATAAGTTTTAAACTTTTAAATCATTGCCTACTGGAAACATCCCTATTTTGTTCTTATAGCAGATTGATAGAAATGTATAGAGGAAATCTGGCAAAATTGTTTTCCTTTAAAACCTAAAGACGGGGAGCGAGGGGCGTCAGGCCTCCTGGGTAAGTTCCCCAGTGGGGGAACGGGGTGGGGGGCGCGAATCCCCACCCGCCAGTAAGTGGCCGCAGCCACTCACAAGCTGGCCTGGGCGGCACCGTGAAGCCCCCAGCCCCCGGAAGCCCAGACGCATGGACAGGCGAGCAGTCCTCGGGTTGGCCCGCCCCTGCAAGCAGGCAAGTGGGGTGGGGGGCAGTGGGATGGTCCCTCCATCTCTCTCTCACTTCTTACTCCAGCTAAACTTCAGAGGAATGAGAATATGCGCAACGCCAACCCCAACATAGAACGGGTGAGGGACCACACTAAAGTCCAGTCCACAGACCGGAGCTGGACACAGCAGATGGACAACCAAGTGAACCAGTACAAGTAAGACCAGAAAAACAACCATAGAGACACCATGTCACCCTGTGCACTTCTGCGCTCGCCGGGCCAAGACCTGGGACTTCATTCTGGAGATATATTCAAGGAGAGCAACACACCCTCCCTTCATCAAGGGAGAGGAGAGGATGACCAAAGAGGGGATAATGGGCCCCACACCAAAACTGCAAAAGGAAG
>PVHY01017380.1:0-31603 GCA_004024945.1 Uropsilus gracilis
GTCCCACATAGTAGTGAATCCATTTTGTGTCTGTCTTTATCTTTTTGACTTGTTTCTGCTAATATGATTTCTTCTAGATGCATCCATGTTATCATAAATTCATCTGTCATTTTTAATTGACAAGTAATATTCCATTGTGTATATATACCACATCTTTTTCATCCATTCATCTGTTTTGGGACATTTGGGTTGTTTCCATGTCCTTGCAATAATATATAGTGCTGTAATAAACATCCGGGTACAGGTGTCTCTTTGTACCCATACTGAGGTCTCCTTTGGGTATATTCCCAGAAGAGTGATTGCTGGGTCAAAAAATAAATTGATTATTAAAAAAAAAAGAAAAGCTAATTCTGATGTCCTATTACATCCCAAAGCTAAAACACCAGTGTAATCAAACTCAAGAAGCTATAACCATTTTGAAAGTTGCAGCTGTAGTGACCTTAAGAAGCACTTATTATTTCCCTGAACACAGAACCTATTTTGCTCTTTTCATACACAAACATAAATCTTGAGTTTGAAATTTACACCAAAATGTCCATGTTAAGAGGTAGCATAAAGTGATTTACTTTTTCTAAAATATATATATGTGACTTTTAATTATTTTTTGGTTTAAGGAAGACTTTAAGAATGACCACAATCACCCTAAATAAGTTCTCATATAAAACATAAGTTCATATAATAATGAACACATACACTATGTATACTGTATGTGTACATATGTTGTATTGTTTAGTGCATATACTGTCTGTATACATTTTAATATGTGTATAATAGTAAAAAGCTATAATTATTCTTATCTAGAAGGCAAAAATGATCTTACAAGAGCTTCAATCAGAACTTCTGATCAAGTAATGATTTAGTTTACCAATGTTATAAGTAGCTTTCAGGTTATATCAGGGATAAATGGAAAATATTATAATCATACTCTCTTACTCATTAAAATTCATTTCCTCCCCAAGATTTTACTATAAAAAAAATGCCAATGTGTTTTAAACATCCTATTAAATCATAAATATTTAATAGTATCACAACTATTTAATTCAATGGAAACGGAATTTTTATTCTACATCTTAATTTTTTTTAATCTCCCTAGTGTTTCATCTGAAAATTTTTCTTTCTCTTAAAAATGATGAAACTTCCTATACCAAAGACTTCAGGTCTGAAACAGATCTACCTCACCATTAAAATATAAGTTCTGTATCCACATGTTTTTCTTAGAATGCTTAAGGAATCATTTGTTACAGGTTTAAAAAAAAGGGAAGGGGGGTTCTAGTACATTCTAGCCAGTACATTTAATGACAGTACCTGGAAAATGAAACAAAAAACAACCACAACTGTTTTCTATCCCATGATAGAGCCAAAGCAAAAAGATAGTCTCCTTCTTGGTTCCAAGAGTCTTACATTTCATTCAATAACAGATAAGCAATTCTCCCCATTCTCAAAGCTCTTGTTACAGCTTACATGTCTAGGTCAACATTCGTTCCAGAAATATCAGGTATCATTTTACTGTTTCTCCAAGTTCGTTTTCATTCTGATGTTTTTGTTACATGTAGTGGAGTATCTTAACTTTTCACCTCAAAATAATGAGAAGTCAATAGTTCTCATATAGACTACTTGGTGTTAGAAGAGAGAAGAATCCATGACATGATGCAGCCATCACAAAACAAGAGCAGCAAAAGCCAAATTTAGAGAAGGATTTGTTCAGCAGGCCCTGTTAATTATGGCAACACAACAGTTATCAAAGGCCCAAAAGATTTTTAATCTCCATGAAGTTAGAAGTTAAAATTATCATTTCCAGGTAACTGAGTCCAAAGGAGAAATTGGTGAATTCCAGAAAAATCACAACTATGATAATAAAATTATATTTTAAGACCATCAAAGGAGCTCCGTCCCCTTTCTGAGTAAGACATTTCAAAAGTGGATGGTCTCTATTCCTTATGTTACAAGACCAGGCAGTGGTTCATACATATATTGGTACTGTAAGTACAGACAATCATTCATTTCTGGCTCTTTCAATGAAACTTATTTTCCCACACAATTTAACTGTGAAATACAAGGTAAGATTGAAGGGCCTGAGTTGAAACAGTCAGTCTGGAGTAGGAGGCAGAGATAATGAAAAAGAATATAACCAAATGGGGAAGCACAAAAGTAGATGAGGAAGATTATCATTTGACCCAGTTGGATCTGGGTAAAGTGAAAAATTTTTAAGTTCAAAGTGCATAATTTGTTGACTAAGATCAAAGGCAATTACCCACCTCATTTTTACTGATGTCATCTAAATTTTGGAATATGAACACAAGAGTACTTGAGAATCACATTCCATTAACTTCAACTCAGCTGTATTTACTGCTATCAAGAAAACCCTCACACACACTTCTGCTGCAAGGAAAGAAAACTTCAAGCCCAAACCCTCACCATCTGTGGACAGAATACTTAGAAAACAGAAGACAGAACTCACAGTCTGAGCTACTCTTGTTTTCCCCCTGCCCCTGAGCTACTTTTAAGTCCCTTACACAGACCTAAATTTCTCCAATTTCCTGCCCTGTAAAATGGTAGTATCGGTATCAGGCTTCCTTAAAGTCAGGAATCAAGAAAATAAGTGAATATTTTTTAAAAACCAACAAAGAATATGATTTTGCTTACATATTTAATTATATTTGACATTATGACTGAAGTGATTAATGATGTCAATAATATCCACTCAATTCAACAGATGTTATGCTCCTATTATTTATGAGCC
The DNA here is from genome assembly GCA_004024945.1 of Uropsilus gracilis. NCBI lineage: Eukaryota > Metazoa > Chordata > Mammalia > Eulipotyphla > Talpidae > Uropsilus > Uropsilus gracilis. The sequence continues at coordinate 2,741 of PVHY01017380.1, forward strand.
ACATTGCTAGATCCTGCTGAGATATTTACATTCATGGTCAAGTATGTCACGTAAATACAACCAATGTGTGCTTATTGTGCAAATTCCATACTCACGGAGATTATAATAAGTAAAAGTTGGACAAAAAGTACACAATATATATTTCAAAGATCAGTTCGATGCTTCCTACTAATTGTTCTCAAATTTTGCCCTTCTTAAAAATTCCCAAAATGTCTGCTTAAAAGGAAAAAAAAAAATTCAAGGAACTTTTAAGGATATCGTCATTTCTCCCTGTTAATGTAACACTTTATAGGCTGCAGGGTGAAACTTGGATTTCTGCTTCATTCAATATAAGCACAGAATCAGCTTAAGAGCAGTCTGACACAATTTTTCCAGGTTGGGTGGGCTGAAATTATAATTAACCCGCTGTTCATATGCAAAGCAATTCAGATTACCACTGTATTTGTTAAGGATGACAGAGTAACACACAAAATAAGTAGGGAGACCTTAACAAGCAAATTAGATCATTGCCTCCTTTCATTAAGTGGGCAAATACAAATCTACTACAGAGTTATGTGAGATTCTTAAAATAAATGGGCTTTTGTACAACTAAAGAACTAGTAATAAAACAATTTTACTCAAAACCAAGTAAAATTAAAGTACTAATATTTTCATTCTCGGTGTGATAAAAGTCACAACTATATCCATTCATTATTTCACTTAGTAACTATACTAGACACTGAAAATTCTCAAATATCACCATTTCTTTATAAAGTTGATGAGTGAAAACAAAAATAATTCCCAGCTAGGACCACTGCCTGTGAGGAGTTTGCACAGTCTCCCTATGTCTTTGTGGGTTTTCTCTGGGGACTCATTTGCTCCTAAGTCCGAAAAATGTGCAAATGAGGTTCACTGGAGATGTTGCAACTGTCTCAGTATGAGCAAGTGTGGGTGTGTGCGTGCATTCCCTGTAATAATGGAAGGGCACCCTATCCATAGTAGGGTCCTACCTTGAGCCCTAAGCTGCTTCCACCCCACTCCTAAACCTAAACTGAAATAATCAAACTAGAAATTCAGTTAACACAAGTAATTGTTTCGTATTTTTTTTCTTTGAGACTAGGCCTTGCTATTATTGCCTGTGGAACCACAGACTCCAGCAATCCCTAGCCTCAGCTTCCCAGGTAGCTGGGACTACAGGTGTGCGCCACCACGCCCAGCTATTTTTTTGGGACTAAGTCCCGAGCAGGACTCGAACCACAATCCCTAGCCCCAGCCACTTCATAGGCTGAGGCTTACAGGCAAACATCACTGTGCCTGGCCAATTGTCTCATATTTGAAGTGCTTTTGGATCTTAGAAGTTTAATGGTGCTTCTGTGACCAGAAATAGACCATAGGAACTTAATTCGTGTTTATATTAGCCTGAGGTACAATTGATTCAATTATACAAGGTTTGCTTCAAGCTGCAATTTCCAAGTGACTATGACTCTCAGTGAGTACAAGGAATACAGAGAAGATATGACATGTCCCTTGACTTCACAGAGCTTACAATACTATGGGGGAAGAAAGGAAATAAATAAGTACAATTCTGAAAAGCAACTAAAAAAATAAAACATGGGAGACCACATGCTATTTTTCAGAACTAATAAAAAGCACCACATGGCAAATATTTACATTCCAGATAAAAGGAATACGGCAGAGACCCTGAAAAAGGAAGAAGCTAAGTCCTACTTACTTGATGCAAACATTTTCCCTTGATATGCTTTCTGTTTCATTTCAATCTAGTCCATTCTTCAAAAATATCATCAGACGTTAACAAATTTGCCAGACACCAAACCTCACCACCTACCAGGTCTTTCTAAGTATCTGATTCAGTCTCCCTTCATATGCCTCAGTTAAAACTTTCAAACACAAGGTCTCATTCATCAATTCCTTTTCCATTGAAGCACTTCTTGCAAGAACTTCCAAAGTTTAAACCAAATTCAAGTCAGTTCCAATTATAGATAAATAGCTGAGATTTTTCATGGGCAAGAGAGAAAAGAGAAAAGTGAAGTCACATCAGAGGAGAAAGAAGAATGCCCATGGTACATTTCCAGCTTCTAATGGGCTGCAGAGGTAAAGTTTACATCTTAAATAATGAAACACCCTCACTTACAGAGAACATTAGGAAGCTCTGGAAGAGAAAAGACAACCTGAGAGCTTGTTCATGTATTCTTCTAATTCCTGGCAAATAAATGTCAATCAATTGGGGGGAATAAACAAACTTCCAGATTTACAAGACTGCATTTAGCATTCTGCCACAAAATTCACCACCTTCTCCAACTCTTTCCTAGTTTTAATACTTTATCTTTTCTTTTTTTGCTTTTAAGATTTTCTTAACCTTAAAATTAATTTGAGCCAGGCACAGTGGTACACACTTGTAATCCCAGTTATTTGGGAGGCTGAGGCTAGGGATCACCTGAGTCCATGGATTCAGGGGACTACCCCGTCAAACAAAGAGACCTAGTCTCTAAAAAAAAAAGAAAAATTTTAAGTAGCATTTGTTTCTCCAAATTGTGTGAACTTATTATAGTACAATTCTTTCAATAATTCTATGAAACACCCAATTTTTAACACAATGCCCAGCACAATACACAAGACTCTTAACTTCAGAGTTAAAAAAGTAGATTGAGGTTATGTGTGCTAGGTAAAGATGTTTCCTAGGATGGAGTTACATGAATTTTAAAACTGGTTCCAAAGTAATCAAGGGAATAAAATAAACGTTTCGAATTCACAAACATAACTCAAGTTATTTTATGAAGCACTTTCTGCTATTTTTAAGAACTGCAATAGCACCACACATACATCAAATATCAAATTTTTAACAAAAAATTTGTCAAAGTGATCACAAGATCTTGGTCAGAAAGAAGTTTCTACTGTCATTTCCATACACATACGTGACTCAGAGAAATTCTTTTAAATTGTCACTGGAAAACCACAGCTATGCATGGTTCCTTCTGTTAATACAGGCACATTCACACCAAAGCCGTAGTAATGAACACACTAGTACAGGACATGGATACGAGGGTTCCACAAAGTCACAGGGGGCTCAGATACCTGTTTATATATGCTTTCACCATCAAAAAATAACACAATGCTTAGTGAATAAACCATAATATCAGTGTTTTGAGTAAATTGATAGTACCAGTGATTCAAACTTAAAAAAAATCTACAGAACTTTGAGAAAGCATTATTTTTTATTTTTGGTGACTGAACTTACTAATGCTTACAATAAAAAAGAAACAAAATACTGTGGCTAACATGTGTCTGATGAAAGATATACTTAAAAAGATTCAAAAAAGTTTGAATACTGATCTCCTTCAATATGCTCATTTATAGATGAGGAAAAAAATGAAATTAGGAAGTCAAGTGACTTATTTAAGGTCATAAATATAGGAAGACAGGTGGAACCACAACTCAAGGGCTGACTCCTAGCTCTTTCAATACTCTCTATGGTGCTTTAACAAGGTTCATGTTTTAAAATTAAGTAAGGCTTTGGGAGTATTACTTTCTCCCCAGTGCCATTATAAAGTTAAAAATGTTTCAAACAACTGTTCACTGAATTTAAAGAATTGTAAAAGAACCAAAGTTTCTGTCTCAAGATCAACAGAGCTTACAATCTGATAAAACAGGCACAAAATAACCATAACAATCTCAGTATAGGACAGCAGGCTGAGACTGGAAATTGCTTGAGTCTGCGGGTTCGAGACCCGCCCAGGGCAACATAGTGAGACCTAGTCTCAAAAAAAAAAAAACCATGACAGAAAAATTATTTAAACTAAGGGGATGTACGTGAAAGGGTACTTTCAGTTATAAGGAGAAGCTGTGAGGATCTATTCTACAGCAGGGTGACAATATGGCAGTGTCTACTTCAAAGTTGCTGAGAGTGGTATAATCCACTATATCCACCATTATCACAATACACAATAAAGGACAAACTATATGGAGTGAGAGATGTGCTAAAAACTTTGATTTTTGGTAATTCCACGAACCAAACAACAAATCACAATGTGCACACTTAAATACAATTGTATTTGTCAATTATTCCTCAATAAAGTTGGGGCCAAGATAAAAACCTTGAGAATATTACAATGGAAGTTCAGAAGGTGACAGGATTATTTTCTGGATGGAAAATGAAAACAAGATTCAAACTTTTCAGTAAGGTAAGATTGTACCAATTCTTGCAGATAGAAGAAAAAAATGGAAAGAATTTCAATTTTAGATCCACTATAGCCTAGGGAATAATCTTATTCCTATTTTGTTAGAATTAAATCTTATTGTATTTTATTTATTTAATTTTTTGAGACTAGGTCTCACTATTTTTGCCCGTGGAACCACAGGCTCACATTGCGGGGGGTACCACAGACTCAAGTAATTCCCAGCCTCAGCTTCCCAGGTAGCTGGGATTACAGGCACGCGCCACCACGCCCAGCTATTTTTGGGGACTAGGTCTCACTGTGTTGCCCTGGGCGGGACTCAAACGCAAACCCCAGCCCCAGCAGTTTTCACAGGCTGAAGCTTACACCACTGTGACCAGCTTTAATTTTTATTTTTAAAAAATTGAGAGGCTGGGGTCGGGCATGGTGGCGCATGCCTGTAAGCAGCAGCCTAAGAAACTGCAGCAGGGGCCAGGGATCACGGTTCAAGTCCCACCGGGGGCACAAAACGAGACCTAGTTCCAAAAAAATATAGCTGGGTGTGGTGGCGCACGTCTGTAATTCCAGCTACCTGGGAAGCTGAGGCTGGGGATATCTTGAGTCTGTGCAACCCCGGGCAACATGAGCCTGTGGTTTCACAGGCAAAAATAGCGAGACCTACTCTCAAAAAAAAAAAAAGAGAGGCTAAAGAAATACACCAAATTAATACATAATGGAAACAATTAGGCAAAACCAAGATAGGGTACAAGACTCTTCAGTCAACATCATAGGGAATAAAAGGGAGAGAGATTGTTCTGGGTTGAAAAAGATCCAGGCCGGGAACGGTGGTGCGTGCCTGTAAGCGGTAGCCTAGGAAACCACGGCAGAGACCAGAGATTATGGTTAGATTCCTGCCTGGGGCAACGTAATGAGACCTACTTCCAAAAAATTAGCTGGGCATGGTGGCGCATGCCTGTAGTCCCAACTATCTGGGAAGCTGAGGCTGAGGATTGCTTGAGTCTGTGGTACCCTAGGCAACAAGGGCCTGCGGGTTCCACGGGTAAAAATAGTGAGACCTAGTCTCAAAAAAAAAAAAAAAAAAAAAGATCCACACTGACAAATACAACATCTGTATCCTGGTTAGATACTATTTTGCAGTCAAATGCTCTGCCCCTGAGCTATACCCCCCTGGTTAGAGTCTATTTTGAAAAAAAAAAAAAAAAAGATAAAACAAAAACACAACAACACTTTTGAGGCAATTGGACTTTTCATTATGACAAATCTCAGAGGACATAAGGGAGTAACAGTTAAGCTTAGGAATGATAATGGTATTGTAGTTGTAGAGAATAACTTTTCTAAAACATGTATGCTCAAGAATCATTATGTCCAAACTCACTTTCAGAGTTAAATACATAACCATAATTTATTTAATCTATCTGATGGATTTTCAAGACTTTATTGTACTAGAGTCTTTCAACTTTTCAATATGCTTGAAAATTGTTATTGATGCATTTGTGACAAGATGGACCAAGAAGGAATCATGTTAGTCAAAATAAACCAGAAGGATAAAGAGAAATACTGGATGATCTCACCTATATGTGGGACATAGGGAAAACAAACAATAAAAGGACAAGGAAAATTTAAAACTGTCAATAAAACTGAAGCATAAAACAAGAGAGAGAGAGGGGAGTAAAATGAAGGGTGGAGTGGGCACAAGGGATTATGATAATGGCTAATGGGTGACAAAGTGGTGGGAGAACCTTGGGGTAGACAATTATGTAAAGTGTGTGTGTTTAAAAATAATAAAAATTAGAAAGAAAAAAGAAAATGTTAGAAAGGCTTTGAAAAATAGTTATAACTTTGGTAAAGATAATCTAATCCATTCTCCTCTTAAGACAAAGGAAAAAAGTGAATCTAAAGTACCATAGTTAATGCAGGCCTTTTCTCAATAGAGATTAATCTGCTGAATCTTAGCCTAAAATGTTTCCATATGCCAGAAAGCTGGGGTCTAAAAGACAAGAGACTGATTTGGAACAAACACACATGTGCAAGTAAAAAAGTTAGACACATTCCTTATGCTTAATATGTGACAATATCACTAAAGTTACAAAAGAATAAAATCTGTTAAAGAACAGAACAATTGAGTACATCAAATTTTATATTAAAAAAACCTGAGAATGCAGCATTAAGTGGGAATTAGGTTTTTTAAATTTTTTATTTTGTAATTATCATACAATATTGGTCATATTTGCATGGTTATATTGTACCCCTTATTCCTCACCCCACCCCCTAGTTTCCCCTTCCCCCCTCTGGTCACTCCAAGGGAATTAGTTTGTTAGATGCGCAACCAATACAATTTTTTAAAAATCACTTAACTATTATTAACAGTAATGTCTTACAACTTGGCCGACTGATTACAACAATTAGGTCTTCCAAAATCTGACAAAATGCCTTAATAACTTTACATTTCACCAATTCCCTCCATGAATTTCTAGTCATGCCCCTAAAATGCTGTTTTTTTTCCTTATTTCTACACAAGCAACTTTGTGTACACTTCCATTCTTTCAAGACAGAGTTCCACCATCTCTTAAGTGAAGCTTTCTGATCCTGCTCCCCTGTTACTCCTTGAACTCCAACAATACTTTTTTCACTGCTGTAGAGACTTTTTAAAACTTTATTAAATTAAAATTTTATTAATAAAATGTATTTCTGTTAAACCATAAGTTAGAGCAGGCCTTATTATATCTCTGTTGATAGCTAGTTTTAAGTGTGGGGAGTTAGAAATAAGGAAAGCTGACTACTTATGAAAGTTTCAGGAAGAAGTATCTTAATTCACCTAAAAAACAAAGTGCCCTGAGCTGAAGGCAATCATTTAGCATAAAACAGATTTATAACTAAATGACTTGCACCCTGACTCACCCCTTTGATACTCTTTTCAAATAATCCACAAGCAAGGAAAATAGCTGAACTGATGCAAAGCAGCAGCCTGATCCTACTTATATTTACAAGTCAATTATAACAAATTCCAAAAATTATCTGAAGGGCTTCCTATGGTGAGGGTAAGAACTTAATCATAAAACCCCTAAAGTCACTAATTCATTACTAACTCAAGATTTGCATAAATGTATTATCATTAAGGCCTCAAGTAAAATTAATTTAAAGTGACTTACACATAAATATTTTTCTTAAGTATCTAATGTCAAAAGAAATCTCATTTTTGAAAACAGCTCTAATGAAAACTTCTGAAAGTTTTGTTGCAAACATGCAAAAATATGGCATTACAACACACAATGTATACTCAGCAACTGTAACGTCTCAGCTCAATATATAGAATATATTGATTCTTGCTGACTGCAAGTCAAAATAGCTGATGCAAAACGAATAAACACATGCTGATTGTTCTTGGCTAAAAACACATGCATCTTTAAGTACATACGCGTTAGTAAATTCTCAACCTATGGTCCTTGAACTACCAGTGAATCATGAGGAGCTTGCTGGTGGCCTAGTACTGCCCGATAAGCAGAAGCAGAAAGCTGGGTAGGGACGGTGAGGGGCGGCGGGAAGAATCAGTTGCAGTGGTCCACCAAATGAAGATAAACCATTCAGGTGGTCTGCAGTAAGGAAAAATGAGAGAATCACTAAATCAGCAAATTGATCATCCTGTCCAATTAATATGATCATGTTGCTTACCAAAATCAATACAATCAATGTTGCTTTCTTGCAACAAGAAAAATGTGTTTTGGTCAAAAGTCATAGGCAAGAACACTAATTCATTAACTTAAAGGCCAAAATTCATTATTACTAGGGATTAACAACTGATAATTCTCATAAGATTCACCTGGATGTGATCTGACTATAAGGTGCTGCCTATTGCTTTGCATTTACAGTAAGTCAGGTTTAAAAATATAATTCATTTAAAATTTTTTCCAATATAACTTTTCTAATTATAGGACTATCAAAAATCACAGGAATGAAGAGTCCCACCATTTCTAATGGCTTGAAGTTTCTGTCCATAGCATATAATGCTACATGATTCCCAAATGAATTAAAATTTAGAGAGGAAAAAAGCATTTATTTACTAACCAAAGTGAGAAACTTCTTTAAAAACTACCTTTCCATTCAGTCTCAGGGAAACATACACAATTTGCCTTTCTAATATAAATTTCAAGATCATCTTACCTTGGATGATGAAATTATTGGAAATAATTTCAATGTTTTGGATAGAAAACCAAAAATGAAGTGAGATCAACCAGCGGAAGGTAGTTGATTAGGTAGGGCCTACATCTCTTCCAAAAAAGAAGTCAGCTTTTCCTGACCCCAGTGTTTTCCAATTGTGATTTCCCTGACCTAAATTTTCCCGCCCACCCAGAGTACCCTTCTATTTCCAACCTACATTTTCTGGCTACCCATTTCCCTATTAGTCCTCTCCTCACAACTCCACCACTCTTGATAAAATCATCTATCCTCTCTCTCAAGCAATGCCTTCTGTTTCACAGTATGTCTCTCTCCAACTGATAAGTTTTATGCATCCTCTAATAAAACCCAAAGCTTACCAACCGAGAAAGTATTAAGGATTCTTACTTCCTCAACTACACTAGAGAAAGGGGGCCATAATCTTCATGCTCAGTCCTACTTCATTTTTTATTATAGGTACAGCTTGATGAGTAGAATGACAAGAAACTTCACTAAATAACCTAATTAGATGATTTGTAGTGGATATATACGGAACACTGAAAATACTAATAGTTATGCATGGAACTCTTCAGAAAGTAACTGAAGTATATTGTAGAGAGAATATGTTTGTTCTGAACAATACCAACTACATCAAATAGGCTGTTGATGTATTCTGGGGTTGGAACCTCGAAGTGTCTTTATAGTGTGAGGCTATGAAAAGTAACTACAGCTAGATCACCTACAAATACTACACTAAATTATAGTTACTGTATATAGTTAACCAAATTATTTTCTGAAATTTAACAATGTCTAAAATGCAACTGCTCTGTTCAAACACAATCAAGAACAATCCATTTCACAAGTTGTTTTCTAGTAATTCAAGAAGATAATATACTAAGCACCCCACCGTGGTCAGCTTAATTGGAGATGGTTTCTCATTTTCTACCTTTTTTTTTGAGACTAGGTCTCGCTATTTTTGCCCGTGGAAGCCCAGGCTCTCGTTGCCTGGGGTACCACAGACTAAAGCAATCCCCAGTCTCAGCTTCCCAGGTAGCTGGGATTACAGGTGCGTACCACCACGCCCAGCTATTTTTTTGGGACTAGGTCTCGCTACGGGCCCCAGGCGGGACTCGAACCGCGATCCCTAACTCTGGCCGCTTCATAGGCTGAAGCTTACAAGCACGAGCCACCATGCCCAGCCCTCATTTTCTACCTTTTGTAAAATTTTCACAATTTTTTTTTAATGGAATTGAACTGGCTTATAACACTATCCAAGTTTCAAGCGTACATGATAATTTGACAACTTAAAACATTACATTACTCAATTCCTAGTATCTTCCTCCCCTTTTCACCTAGCTACAGCAGTCTTTATATCTTCAGTCCATCTCCCACAGTTAACTCCACAATCCACTCAGAGTTCTCAATATATAGTTCTATCTGAAGTTCTGCATTAATTCTCGATATCTCAACTTAAAAATTTTGTTAAGTACAACCTAACATACTGAAAAGCAAACCATGGCTTTCCCCAGACAGCTCTTATTCCCCAAAACCTACTAAACCACCTTAATATTTCTGGTTTAATTGCCTTTTTCTTTTACATCCCTATCCAATAAATCAGAAACTCTTGCCTCCCTATCCACAGCAAAAGATCTAGTCTCTTCATACTGTAAGCATGCCTATCCCTGTGTTCTCAAACTTTAATGTGCATAGGAGTCATTTGAAAATCCCATTTAAATGCAGGTTCTGATTCAGCGGGATGGGGACTGAGTTTCTGATTTCTATCATGTTCCCAGATAAGGCCAGTGTTCCTGGTCAAGGGACCATGCTTTGAGCAACAAAGTGTTTTAAATGTAAATTCCTGAAGTCTAGTTCAGACTACACCAATCCCCTTAGTAATCTCTGTAATTAATACACAGTAGTTCAACAAATACTTATTGAATGAATAGAGAGCTGTCAATATATTCTTGCAATGTCTCATAAACAGATGAAGAACCTCTCTCCTCCAGGGTTCCTGGTAGCATCCTACTCGCTACCTTCTAGTCTCCATCATTTCCCGTCCCACACTGATTCAACCACTGCACAATGCATATCATTATTTACACTTTCAAGCTTTAGTTCATAACCATGCCTCATTCCAGTGTGTTCTATCAATCTATGTCTACAATTCTTATCTTTTAAAAGTCAACATATCCTGATCACTTGTATTTATTCAAATTTTTATTTTCTAACAACATCGGTCATCTTTGTACAGTTATTGCTTTGCTTGGCTATGGCCCTCCCACCAGTAACACTGATATCCTGTCACCCTGCTCCCCTTATCTCCCTTTACCTCTAATCACTACAACACTCTCTCCCTGTAATTTGTAGATCCAAGATGGGACTGCTAGTCTCATCTTTTTAGAGAGAAACAATGTCCTTTTTCTAGGTGAGGACCTGTACTCCTGGACCACACTTTTAGAGAGCATTCTCTGACCCACCCTATCCTGCAAACATCACTGTTTTCTTTTACTCTCAGCACTAGCAGTTTATGCTATGTATTACTTTCTGTTTAGAGAGCATTCTATAGTTGTTTCATGTTTGCCTATTATCTTCTGCTTTCCTTTAAAAGGGTTTTTAAAATAGGATGATTCCCTTTTTGGAATCACAGCAACCAAACAATGCTGGGTTTATCATGGCACTCAATGCTTGCTGATTGTTAAATGTTTTCCCTGAAAATACAAATTCTTCTCTTGATTAAGACGTTTAAGTGAAAAAAAAAAAAAAAAAAGTTTAAGTAAGCTTTAAAAAAACATTTCCAGACCGGGCAAGAGGGAGCATGTCTGTAAGCAAAAGTCTAGGAAGCTGTGGTCAGGACCAGGGATGGCAGTTCGAGTCCTGCTGGGGGTACATAGCGAAACCTAGTTCCAAAAAAATATAACTGATTGTGGTGGTGCGCGCCTGTAATCCCAGCTGCCTGGAAAGCTGAGGCTGGAAACTGCTTGAGCCTACGGTTCCACAGGCAAAAAACAGCGAGACCTAGTCTCAAAAAAAAACATTTCCCTGATAATCAACCTTTTCACACATCAGAGGAAATAAAAGTTGTCTATTCTAAAGAAAACAAGTTTAGTTAAAAAATTGTATGAATTTCTGGTTATAGATTTGGTCTTTTTCCATAAATATGAAAAAAGGGGTAAATATTTAAAACTGAAACTAAAACAGGCAATAAAAAAATAAGACTTCATTAAAATTAAAAGCCTTTGTGGACCAAAGAAAACATCAAGAGAGTGAAAAAAACCTACAGAAAAGGCAAAATTATTTGTAATTACATATCTGATTAAGTTTAACATACAGAATATATTGTTGTTTCAACTCAATAACACCCAAATGCCCAATTTTTAAAAATTTAGACTTTTCTTAAAGGAAGGTATAAAAAAACCCAACAAGCAAATTAAAAGATGTTCAACATCACAAGCCATTAAGGAAATGCAAATCAAAACCATCATGAGAAACTAATTCATACCCACTAGAATGACTATGATTTTTTTTTTAAAGGAAATAGCAAGTATTAGTAAACATGTGAAGAAACAAGAACCCATGTCCACTGTTAGATGGTTCAGTCACCACAGGAAGGTCTGGCAGGTACTCAGAAAAGGTAAACAGAATTAACACAAAACCTAGAAGTTCCACTCCTGGGTACTATCCATGAGAACATAAAAAAAAAAAGTATGCAAAAAGATACTTGTACATCAAATTTATAGCTGCGTTGTTCACATAATAGCCCAAACTGGAAACCACCCAAATGTCCATCAACAGATAATTAGATATACAAAACAAGTAGTATATACATATGATAAAGTATTATTCAGCCATAAAAAGGATGGGCATGCTACAACAGGATGAACAAGAAAGACCTTATACTAAGTGAAATAAACCATAAACAAAAGGACAAATATGGTATGATTCTACTTATATGAAATATTTAGCATAGGCAAGTCCATAAGGACAAAAAGTACACTGGTGGTTACAAGTGGTTGGGAGAAGTGGGGAGGAGGAAGTCATGCTTTATCTATCCAGATTTTCCATTTGAAGTGATAAAAATTTGGAAATACACTGTGGCCAACTATAAATACAACTGTATGCCTTGGAATGCTTAAAATAGCAAATTTTATAGGCATTTTACAATTAAAAAAGTAGAAACTAACATTCTTTACTATCAACCTCAAATTCTGACTCGGTTACCCTTTTTAAGTTATGTGATATACAGCAAGTTATTTGATTTTGCTGGGCATCAATCTCCATGTATAAAACAGAAATATTATCCATTTTTCAGAGTGGTTGAAGACTAAATGACAGATCATAACCACTAAGCATAGTACCTGTTACATAATAAATACTGGATAAATGTTAGCTATATTGTTCAAAAAATCAGTTACTTAAGAAGTAGGTGTCTGCAAGGTTGCTATAAATAGACATCTGAAAAACTCCAAGATAGTCCCTAGACATTCTGAAATAAAAAAATGATATCCACATTTAGAGCCATCTTCCTATAAACCTAGAAACGAGTGACTGTCTTCTTAGAATAACACTAAATGTATAGAAAGAATAGACACACCTAGAAAGTGAGAACCTACATTCACTGAAAAGCTAACAAAGTAAAATAGTTGGTTGCCTTCAATTAATTTACTGATTTTTCTCCAACACTATTTTTGAAAATCACAAAGACTTAACATCTTAGCAAATGCCATGGATTAAGCCTTGGTTAAAGTTCTGAAGTGAAGGGCCGGGCACGGTGGCTCGTGCCTGTAAGCTTCAGCCTATGGCCGGAGCTAGGGATCGCGGTTCGAGTCCCGCTAGGGCAACATAGCGAGACCTAGTTCCAAAAAATAGCTGGGCGAGGTGGCGCACGCCTGTAATCCCAGCTACCTGGGAAGCTGAGGCTGGGGATGGCTGGAGTCCATGGTACCCCGGGCAACAAGAGCCTGCGGTTCCACAGACAAAAACAGCGAGACCTAGTCTCAAAAAATAAATAAATAAATAAATAAAGTTCTGAAGTGAAAATCTCAACATTACAATGATATCTAAGGTGGCAAACCACAAAATATACTATCTAAAAATGTCAAAAACAATAGGAAACTCTAGGAGTTAGAAGCTTACAGAGAAATTGCCTAGTTTCAATAAAACACCTGGTTTTGATTGAGACTGGGCATTAAAAAATGATCTAAGTAACTAAAACTCTAACACTGAATTTTAAGATACGCCAGCAGAAGATACAACTGATTCTAAGACAATGAATAACATATTTTATAATGTGAATTAAAGAAATTCCATGTTCTAAAGTCTTTTGCAAAAAAAAAAAAATTACCAAATGCCTTCAAAGTAATCTTTCCTAATATACACATAAGTATTTGCATATACCAGACATGCTTATCCAGAGGGAAAGGAAAGGTATAAACCCAAACGGTCAAAAAAAGGTTAGAAAAAAGTTATTTTTTTTTTTTTTTACTAAGGCTAGCTAATAGTCAGAAAGGGTCAAGTCACTATAAAATGTGATGTCTGCACAATACTGCAACTAGATCTGTTATAAAAAATCTCAAGATCATATTTCACTCCATGTTGATGAAAGAATTTTTCATAACTCAATATATCCATATTAAAACTATTAAAAACCCACTGTATGTTTGAAAAGTGAAGGATTTGTCCAGCACCCTTAGGAAAAATACTTTCTCTTTCCAGCAAAATCCTACTGTAGTGAGGATGACTTAACATACTAACTTGAAACACCTAAGATAGTTTCTTTAACTATAATTAACTCTTAAATATCACAACAGTAATGAATAAAGGATTCCACAGTTAAATTCCAGAAACAATCCTTTTATCCCACACAGCTCCTTCATTCACCCACACCATCATCAGGGTCATGCCTTCTCTCCAGAAGCAAAAAAAGAGGCCTGGTGGTTGCTGTTTCTCTTTTCCTAACTGGTCGGTCAGGTATAGCACAGCTTAAGGTCGAGAGAATTCAGTCCTAAAAATAAACTGATACCATAGTTATCTAATTAGATATCACTGGTAATAAATTACCAAAAACTAAGCCTTCATGCTTTCAACAGCCCACATTAATAACGCCTTGCTGGTCATAAGTCACCCTATCAAAAGGCTTTAATAATTCAGTTCAAGCTCATCAAGTAAAAAGGAAAAATTTTATGATAATTTTAAAATGCATGTGAAAAAAACTTTAAATAAAAGTAAACACTACCTATAATAAGAACTAATATAAACTTTGGTACCATTAATGATCACCTCAATCAGACGAAGAATAGTTTTGACCCTCAAATTGACCTTAAGGCAAGACCATTTTAAAATCATGCTCTTCTCATCTTCCTGCGTTGTCACTGAGGAGCTCATTGTTAATGTCCATCAAGTAATGATGCTATGACACGAAATGCACTAGTGTCTTCATGGACTATTTCCTCTACACACACCACTGAGCTCCCAAACTATTTGCCCAGCGTTAGTTATACAGGACATCCATAGATTTTAATGAAATGACATGGCTAACCATCATGTAATTCAGGAAATCCATCAACCAAAAGTTAGGTTTAACGCTGGCGATCTTGTGACAGGACAAGCAACTGCTCTAAATATTAGGATGTTAAAAGTTACAAAACGTCCAATGCCCATACTAGTTCAGCACCTAAACATACATATGCCCACATTTTGAGACATTTAACATAGGCTGGAACAAAACCAACATGTCATCATCTCTGCTATTCCTAGAAGCTGTTTCTATAGCTAAAACATTCTAACTTCTACACAAGCTGTAGAATGAACTCAGCAAACGGTGGTTTAAGTGAGGGCAGCTATACAACGATCAAATGAATCTCAGCAAACTGGTATTTACAATGAAGTGTTTGGTGTTAGAAAACTTTGAAAGCACTGATCCTACTGGGGTAACTCGGATTCTCCCGTCTTTGTACTTTTCATCCTACATATTTTCCTTTACGTAAGACAGACAGGAATTTGACTAGCCCACCTCGAGGACAAACTGGTCCAATACCCCCACCCCCCACCCCGAGCTGCAGCAAAAGGTCACACTCTGCTAGGGCAGACCGTTTCCCCACCCCTCGTTAAAATGATGCCTGTGATCACTGGAGACGTCCCCAGCTGAGGTCTAGAAACTTGCAGGTTTAAATGGCCAAATTGGAACCAACCAGGGCAGCTGTCATCTGAAACTCAGGAAAGCTGAGACCAGCCAACTCTGCTCAGCAAGGAAGGGTGCGGAGAGATGTGGCGGGGCCCGTCGGAGGGAAGCATTAGGCGCCCCTCCCCAACCCCCCAGCAATTCGCTTTTCTGCAACCCCAGCGCCGCCATCCTGTTCCTGAATAATTAAACGGGCAGGAGAGGGAGAGAGGTGGTGGCCAGAAGGCAGTTTCAGGTCCGAGTTTCCCGAGCCCCGGCGATGGGGTCGAGAGGCCGAGGGTTACATCCCCTGCGGGTGGAGGACTTTTCTCCCGGCCGGGGGGAGAGGGGGCGACCCACGGTCGGCGGGGCGGCCGGAAGCGGAGCGCGGGAGTGACGTGGAGGAGGGGATGACAAAGGGGTGCGGGGCCCCGACCGCGCGGCCCGCGGAGGGGCCGGGACAGGTGGCCGGGCCTGGCAGGAACAATGGGGGGGCCGAGGCTGCCCCCTGGCGCTCACCTACCTCCGGTGCCCTCCGAGTTCTCGTTGAGGCTGCCAGAGGAGTCGTGCTGTGCGCCCACACACCCGCCCATGGGGGCCCCCGGCGCCTCGTCCGCCACCTCCGGGCGCTCGCGTCCGGGCCCGCCGCTGCCTCAGACTCCACCGGCTCCGACGCCCAGCTCCGGACCAGCGCTCCGCTCCGCTCGCCCGCCGCGGCCCAGCCTCCGCCCCCCTTGCCGCTCCACCCACCGCCTTGGCTCGGCCCCTTCCTCCGCGCCCACTTCTACCTCAGCCCCCCGGCCGCCCGCCCAGCAGGCCGGGCCCGCGCGCCGCCCTCGCCTCAGGCTCGGCCCCGCCAGGCCCGGGCTGGCCCATCCCGGGTGGGCCGCAGCGCCCGCCTCGCTCCTCACCGCCCCTCACACCCGCGTCCAGGCGAGCCCCGCGCCGGCGCCGCCTGTCCGCCAGGTCCCATCGGCCCCCGCCCCACGGCGCCGCCCTCCGCACCCGCGGCCTGGGCTGCGCGGGGCCCGCCTGGAACCGCCAGGGTGGGCGGGGCCGTGCGAGACCGCGCTCTGATTGGCTGCTGGAGGGGCCGCGCGCGGGGGTGGGGTGCAAAGAGGCCGGAGAGGAGGGGCCGCGGGAGCCAGAGCCGCAGAGGCGAAGTGGGGCTCATCAGGGAGAAGGGGCAGGGAAAGGAGGCGCGGAGGAGGGAGAGGGGGAGACAGGAAGAAGAAAGGGAAGGGAGCAAGGGGGAGAGCGCAGGAAAAAAGGAGCAAAAGTGAGAAAGGAGAAGTGGAAAGGGGCGAAATCGAGTTTCTGACTACTCGGGCGTCAGCCCTTTTTCTGCTCGAAGCGGTCAGAGGGGATTCGGAAAAGTAGCGATGGAAGCCTTGCAAGCTGGAGGGGGGCGGGTTCCCAAGTAACTGTCGGGGCGGGGGGCGAGGGTCCGGACGGGAGGTTCAAGTCCCCACACAATTTGGATTTGTGTAGAATTCAGTGGTAACACCCGGAGTCTGGACTTCCCCGTGCCTGGCTTACCCCCAAACCCCTTAAATCACTGTGCCCCATCATTAGACACTGAGGCAGTCATGGTTGCAAGCTGAACTCAGATTATGGAGGCGAGGCATCCCTTGTTGAGAGAGATAAACGCTGACCTTAGTTCTGGGGCGAGAGTTGGTTTCATTTTCACAGGATTCAGGCTCAATGCAATTTCTCCAGAGCTTCTAGTTAAGTCTCTTAAACCGCCTTTAAAGCAAAATGTAAATAAATAAAATACGTTGCTTCTTCTAAACTAGACTTTGGTATATTGACCACACCCGACATTCTTGGCAGTTGTTATACCTATCTAAGCCAAATTGTTAATGGTCCCTTTAGAATTGTGCTCCATGCTATGATGTGCTCCTTGCCTTAAAATTGTTATCCTGCCTGGGCCTTTCTAAAGCTTATTTTATGCCTGAAGAGCTGTTTTAACTGCTTCATTTTTATATCAGACCTTTTTTTATCATCCTGGGTCAGCTTTTGCTTAGCATTAAAAACAATTTTTTAAAGTGAAATACCTAAGAAAAAGACTGCAGCTTGGAATTTGCATTCAAATATATTTTCATACACTGCTGGTGGGAGTGTAAATTGGTTCAATCTTTTTGCAAAGCAATCTAGATCCCTAAAAATGTTCATAACCTTTGACTTGGGATTATTCCACTGTGGGCATCTAGCTCAGACTAATCAAAATGCAGACAGATTTAGGTTCTTTTGTTTATTTGATTTTTAAAAAAAAACCTTATCTTAAAGCACAGATAGGTGAGAAAAAGCATTCTGCTATAAAATTTATAGTGAAGAATTAGTGTTGTTCTGGGTAGAATATAAACATTCAAAAAGAGCTTATGTACAATCAGTGTTTTTATGGGTTTTTCTGAGATTCAGGTATGGTGTCACAGAGCCTACTATCTGATCATTCTCAGCAGAGGATTCACTGGGGGCAGACAAAAATCACTTCTTCGCTGTCGGGAAGGAGAGAGGCTGCAGGCTGAATATATTCAAAGGGATTACTTTGTCCTGAATTTTGCTCTGGAAACTGCAGAAACTAAGATGTCCACCATGTCTATTAAACAGATGGTAGGCACACTAGTGATGAGTGCTCTCTAATGAGCGTTGAAGAGTTGGCAGAGAGAAAGCAATTTCATTGATTCTGAGCAATGAATGTTCTCCACCCTGTCTTTATCTTAGGGCAGATACAGAAGTCTGTGGGACCCAGACTTCTGTTAAGGGACCCAGCTCCACTGTCAGCTTCTTGGGTTGGAATCTAGAGTCTATATAAGCTCTTTTGGGCTTCCACCTACAGTAGGAATATGATCTTAAATTTCTCTACAGCTCAGTCTCCTCAGTTCCTGTAACAATGTTCCAATGTTATGAGGGTTCTCAGTTTTTTTCCTCATGCCTAAAATCACCTTTCTAAACATATTCCACTACCCAGACCACTTAAGACCTTTGATAAAAACTGCCTTCTTTATCCTGTGTCTGTGTATGACGCTTTTCTATTTTTTACAAATAAATTAATCATTTTTATATTTTGATAGAACTTATACACCATACATCTCACCAATTTAAAATGTACAATTCCATGATTTTTCCAATTTATTCACAATTTTAAAACATACCACCCCAGAAAGAAGCCCCACATCTATTAGCAGTCACTCCCCATTTCTTCCCAACCCCTGACCCTAAACCTGGGAAACCACTAAAGTATATTTTTGGCTCAAGATTTGCCTATTCTAGACTTTCCTATAAATGGAATTATGTATGGTCCTTTGAGACTGACTTCATATATATGTAGCATAATGTCTTCAAGGTTCATTCTTGTGTTGGTAAGTATTAGCACTTCATCCTTTTAACAGTTAGATAATTATCATTGTGTAGATATATCCACATCCCATTTATCCATTCATCAATTGATGGGTTCCTGATAGAGATTCATTGATTCCATCTTTTGGTTGTAATGACTGATGCTGTTATGAACCTTCATGTATGTGGCATTACTGTTCTATTCTTTTAGATTTATACGGAAGAGTACCATTGCCTGGGCATGCAGGAACGATATGTTTAACTTTCTGAGGAATTGACAAACTGTTTTCCAAAATATATACTCACCAGTAATTTATGAAAGTTCTAACTTCTCTACATCTTCAACAAAATTTATAGCTTTCTTTTTATTATAGACATCTTTGGGTAGCTATATAGGGCACCTTATGGAGATTTTACTTGCATTCCTGAAAGACAAGTAATGTAGAATGTGTTTTCCTGGGCTTATTGACCATTTGCATATCTGTTTTTGGAAGAAAAAACTACTCAGAACCTTTGCCCTTTTTTCTTTTTTTTTTTTTTTTTTGAGACTAGGTTTCACTATTTTTGCCCATGGAACCACAGACTCATGTTACCCAGGGTACCACATACTCAAGCTATCCCCAGCCTCAGCTTCCCAGATAGCTGGAATTACAGGCACATGCCATCACACCCAGCTATTTTTTGGGACTAGGTCTCGCTGTGTTGCCCTGAGCAGGGCTTGAATCGCGATCCCTAGCCCCAGCCGCTTCATAGGCTGAAGCTTAGAGGCACAAGCCACCGTGCCCGGCACCAGCTATTTTTTTTTTTTTTTTTTTTTGGTACTAGGTCTTGCTATGTACCCCTGGTGGGACTCGAACCGCGATCCCTGGCCCCAGCCGCAGCTTCCCAGGCTGCCGCCTACAGGCATGCACCACCATGCCCAGCCTTCTTTGCCCATTTTTAAAAGAATTCTTTTTATATTGAGTTGTAGAGTCTGTTGTCTATCCTTATGCCAGTACCACAGTGTCTTGATTACTGTTGTTTTATAAGTTTTGAAATTGGGATGTATGAGTTTCCCACTTTCTTCTCCGTTTTGAGATCATTTTGTTTGCATTCTTCTCATTTCTATATCAGTTTTATCACCTGTACATTTCTGGTAAGGGTAGGGAAAGGGGAAGCAGATGGAATTTTGATGGGAAATGTGTTGGATGTCTTTCTACTTATGTATATATTAAATTACTTTCAATGATATTTTATAATTTTTTTTGTACAAGGCTCACATTTTTTGTTAAATATTCCTAAATAGTATGATTTATGCTAGCATAAATAGTGTGATTTGCTATTTACAAATTGATTGTTGTTTTTAATTCCTTTTCAGATCATTCATTGTATGGAAATACAAGTGATTTTTTGGATATTGATAAATATCTTGTAACCTCATTAAACTCATCTATTGGTTCTTAGAGTTTTTGTTTCATGTATTCTAGGGCTTAGTTGTTAAATGTATGTTTATAATTGTGTCTACAGTCTCTTCTCTAGGGAGATTTGGCAAGGGAGAGATAGAAGGAAGAATGAGAAAGGACAAAGGGAAGGAAGAATGAATGCAGTCCAGCAATTCTACTATAGATTCCAGACGCTTGCTAAAAATCACAGTTCTGCAGATTCTGATTTGGTATATCTGGGGTAGAGTCCAGGAACCAGCATTTTTAATTCACACATCAGGCATTTCCTGATACGGTTTGGTCCATAGATGGAATATTAAATAATGCATTTCCTTGAAAAAGCTTTGGTCTCCAAACTCCCTGCCAACCTGTTTTCACTTTAGTTCATTTTATCCTCCATGAATGGCACCATAGTCCATCCAATTAC
The DNA here is from genome assembly GCA_004024945.1 of Uropsilus gracilis. Lineage (NCBI taxonomy): Eukaryota > Metazoa > Chordata > Mammalia > Eulipotyphla > Talpidae > Uropsilus > Uropsilus gracilis. The sequence continues at coordinate 23,408 of PVHY01017380.1, forward strand.
ACAAGCTTCAAAGCTAAGAGTTATTTGGATTGATGCTAAACTATTTTCCAAAGTGGTCTCACTATTTACATTTGGCTGATACTGCATGAAAATCCAGTTCCTCCATATCCTCACCTACAGTGGAGTCAATTTTTTAATACCGGTCCTTTTAATAGGTATCTTTTAATTTTCACTTCTCTAATGACTAGTGGTGTTGAATATTTTTTTTTGCCATTTATCTTCTTTGTTAAATGTTCAGATCTCTTACTCACTTGTAAATTGGGTTTTCTTTTTATCAAATTTTTGAGAGTTCTTTACATTTCTGCATGCAACTCTTTTATCTGAAAATTATTTGCAAAATGGCTCCAATCTTTGGTTGTCTTTTTATTCTATCGGTATCTTTTTTAAAAGCAGAATTTAAAAGTTTGGGTGAAGTTGCATTTATCAGTGGGTTCTTTCATGGATCATGATTTTGGTATCATATGTAAGAAACCTTTACTTAAAATCAGAAAGGCTTTCTCCCCTGTTTTCATCTTGGTGCTTTATTGGGTTTTACATTTAAGTTAAATTAATCCATTTTGGGTTAATGTTTGTATATGGGCAGAGGTATGGATCAAAATTTTTTGTTTTTCCTTTTGAGAATAGATATACATTTATTCAGCAACATTATTGAAAGGCTATATTTTACCACTCAACTGCCTTTACATCTTTAAAAATTGTCTATGTAGGTGTGAGTCTATTTCTAGACCCTGTCCTTTTTGATTGATCCATCTGTCTCCCTACATGCCAGTATCACATTGTCTGATGACCATAACTTTATGATAAATCTTGAAATTAGGTTTTTTTAATCCTCCAACTTAGTTCTTCCTTTTCAAAGTAGTTCTGACTATTCTAGAGTCTTTATGCATTTTTAGAATCATTCTTTCAATTATTATAAAAAGAAACAATGCTGAGATTTTAGTTTATATTACATTAAATCAGTAAATTTGGGGGGACTGACAAATTGTATTGAATCTTCTAATTCATGAATATAGTGTATCACTGTATCTTCTTTAATTTCTCTCAGCATTACTTTGTAGTTTTAACTCATTATGTGCAATTAGAGAAGTATATCTTTATGTAATATATCCCTAAGACTTTGTTTTTTGATGCTATCGAGAATGATATTTTTATAATTCCAATTATTTTTTGCAAGTATATAGAAATATAGCTGGGTGCAGTGGTGTGTGCCTATTAATCCAAGCACTGGGAGGCAAGAGGACAAGGATTGCTTGAGTCCACAGGTTCGGAACTACCCCTGGCAAAATAGCGAGACCTGGTTCTGGAAAAAGCAGCTGGGCACGGTGGTGGATGCCTGTAATCCCAGCTACCTGGGAGGCTGAGGCTGGGAATTACTTTAGTCCACAGGATAGGGACTACCCTGATCAACATAGTGAGACTAGTCTCAAAAAAAATTTTTTTTATGTTGTGCTTGTATTCGACAACTTTGCTAAATTATTTACTAATTAACTTTTAGAGATTCCATTGGGTTTTTTTAAATAGAGGATCATGCTGGCTATGAATAAAGAGAACATTACTTCTTTTCCAACTGGTATGTGTGTTGTTTTTTTCCTTGCCTAATTTCATTGTAGTAAGATCAGCCGTCCTTACTTGTTCCATAGCTTAGAGAGAAAGCATTCATTCTCCACTATTAAGTATGAAATAGTTTAAGTATAAAAAATATACATAATAAAATGTTATCATTTTAACCATTTTAAGTGCATTTCAGTGGCATTAAACACTTATAGTGTTTTACAACAATCACTATATCTAGTTCCATTAGTTTTTTACTACCCGAAAAGAAAGCCCAGTATCCACAATAGACATTCCCCATTCTTTTTTTTCTTCAAATCTCCAGTAATTTCTAATCTGCTTTCTGTCTCAATGAATTTGCCTATTCTGAATATTTCATATACATTGAATCATACAATAGGTGACCTTTTATCCAGTTTCTTTCCTTTTTTTTTTTAAAGACTAGGTCTCGCTATGTTGCCCAAGGCTGTCTCAAAGCTGCAGATTCAAGTGATTCCTAGCCTCTGCCTCACAGTAGCTTGGATTATAGGTGCGCGCCACCATGCCTGGCTACATCATTCTTTTTTAAGCCAAAATATTTTATTGTATAGACACACCACATTTTGCTTATCCAGTCATCTATTGATGGATATTCATATTTACATTTTTGTTTGGACATCTGTTTTCTGTTCTCTGGGATATACCTAGCAGTAGTATTGAGGTTTCATATGATAATTTTGTATTTAATTTGATAAGGAAAAAACCTAACTCTTTCTATGAAAGCTGTATCATTTTACCATCCCACCAGCAATGTTTAAAGGTTTAAATTTCTCCACTTGGGGAGAAGGATGGAGAGGACTCAAAACAGAGGAAGGAAGAGCACAAAGGACTATGGGGATGTTTCACGGGTGTTATGGTGGTGGGAGAACTACAGGTATACACCTGAGAAGAGAAATAAAATATTGTGCAAAAATGAACAACTGCAGAACTGGATATCCAGCTTTTTCAGAACTGTTTGTGGGACATCTTTAAGATACAATAATAAAAGTCATTATTGATTTGGGGGAAAAATGAACAACAAAGTAAGAAAATAAAAACAAATAGTTTTCTCTATTTACTCAACAACAATTTGTACTTTTCTGAGTAATTGTTATCAACATCAACATCTCTCACCTTATGTGTGCAGTAGCATCTCACTGTGGTTTTGATGTGTATTTCTCTAATGACCTTGAGCATCTTTTCATATACTTGTTGGGAGATTTTTGGAGAAATGTCTTTTCAAGTCCTTTTGCCTATTTTTAAATGACTTTCTTTTTGTTGTTGCATTGTAAGAGTTAGTTGTAGATTTTTAGTAGACAGTCATTATTAGATTGAAAAAGTTCTCTTTCCATTCTTAATTTAGTGAAAGAAAAAAAGTGATGAACTTGGAATTTTGCAGTGTTTTTATTTTCTTGTAACTATTGTGATGGTTATATGATTTTTCCTTGTATTGTTGTTACAGTGAACAACACTGATTGATTTTCAAATATTAACCAACCATGGATTCCTTGGAGAAATCTGATTTGATCACGATATTGGTCCTTTTCATGAAGAGATTAATCCAAATGGTTAAATTTTTGTTCAGAATTTTTTCATCTATATTTATGAAGGATATTTGACTATAGTTGTTTTTAAAGTTCTTTAACTTTGGTATCACATTTCAGTTTTATGGACAGAAATAGGAACTCTAAAGAACAGAGGGAAGGCAAACATGAAATGGTTAAGTCCCTAGAGTTGAGTGTGCTTACATATGAGGTCACTGTAAAGTCAATTTTACTTTGGAAAGGACATGATCATGACTTGCATGAATGGCAGAGAGGTTTCTATTATGCTGTACCAATGAAGTTACTGGAAATCCACTCCCAGGACTGGTTGCAAAGATGCTGTAGGATGCACACAGGAGGTCAATCTGAGTCATTTTGCTACCTTAAGTGGAGTGATGTCTTGATGAGTTCCTGCTGTCTAGGTATTGCAGATACCTGTGTATTTCAGAAGCTGCTGACCCTGGAGGGTCTGGTACTGAAGCAGCCATGGTGCCTGAAGGAATTGCAAGAGAAGACCTAGCTGGATTGGGAGAGATAGGCTTTGGACAGTTTGCACACATGGTACGAATCTGGCCCTGGCAAAGAAGCCACCTATACAGCCAGCACCTACTAAGGAATCAATGAAAATTCTTCCTACAGTGTATCTGTAATGCCTTCTACTGTCAGAGCTAAACATGTGCCAACTGGCAAAGGTACAATATTGTAAAAAGCCATGTCCCTTTTCACAGAGTAGACAGTCAAGAGTGAATTTGGATCTGTGATGCCATAATCTACTAACTGGCACAATTTCCACCTGAAAACTTTAAAACCATTATTTAACAATGCTCAAGAAGGGAATTACGAAAATTACAAAAGTGTTATGTATCAGAATCTATGATACATACTAATGCATATGCCCAAGGAAGATGCATAACCCTACAAGATATATCAATAGAAGTTAAACAATAAATTAAAATTAAATTTCCAGTTAAAGTTAGAAAAACAAACAAAGAAACAACAAGGAAGAAAATAAAGACAAAAGCAGGATGTAATGAACTAAGCAACTGGAAAATAATAGATCAAAGTAAACAAAAATGCTGATTCTTTGGGTAAACTCAGAAAATAGACAAACCACTAACTAATTTAATTGTAAAAATATGGGGGTACAATAAAAAAATCATAAGAAATGACCAGTTGGGCATGGGGCATGTGCCTGTAAGCAACAGCCTATGGAGCGGGGTTGGGACTGGGGATCGTGGTTCGAAACCTGCCTGGGGCAACATAGCAAGACCTAGTCCCCAAAAACAGCTGGGCGTGGTGGTGTGCACCTGTAATCCCAGCTACCTGGGAAGCTGAGGCTGGGGATTGCTTAAGTCTGCAGTACCCCAGGCAATGTGAGCCTGCGGTTCCACGGGCAAAAATAGCAAGACCTAATCTTAAAAAAAAAAAAAAAAAAAAAAAAAAACAAAGGAAAAAAAAAAAAAAAAAAAAAAAAAAAAAAAAAAAAAAAAAAAAAAAAAGACCAGGGGAAAGTAACTATTAATACAAAGAAAAGCAAAAAAATCAAAAAGAATCCTTTACCTATGCAAGCAAATTTGTAAAACTAGTAAAATGAATAATATCATAGAAAAAGTTGAAAAAAAAAAGAAAGTTGACCAAAATTGATTACTCTAAAATAAGTTAAGCAGATTAATTTTACAAGACTATAGAATATTATCTAAGAATTATCGCTCATCAAAATACTAAGTCCAGACCCAGCCGGCAGCGCTCCTTTCAGGATTCAGGGAGCACAAGGTCAGGGGGACCCACCGCCTGCCAGGGTAGTGGGGAGTGTCTGAGGGCACACCTCCACTCCATCCCCCCCTTACCATACCACAGGGTGTCTCCGCCCACATGCCCAGTTCAGCCATGCTGCCAGGCACTGAGCCCTCAGCCACCCAGCCTGCCATGCTCCTTTCGGAGTTCAGGGAATGCAAGGTGTGTGTGTGGGGCTCTGCTGCCTGTCAGGGCAGCAGGGAGCGGCTGGGGGTTGACCCCTGAGCCAGAATACCACGGGTGGCCGGGGGAGGTGGTAGTAACCATGCCTACACACCCGGTTCAGCCATGCTGCAGGGCACTGAGCCTCCCCCCCTTGCCAGCTGGCGGGGGTGGGGGTGGAAGGGGAGGGGGGGGAGGGTAGTAGGTGGTAGGGGTCATTCTCTCTGGTCTTCTCCAAATCCAGTCAACACTCACCAGAAGCAACTAAATCAGTGATTCAATGGCAAGTTGCACACGAATACAGACGTGAAAAACAAAGAAGTATTCTGGAATAACAAACATGTCAGATCCATGGGACACAGGACTATAAGACTGATGATACAGACAAACTACCTCAGAAATACAACCACTGTGATCTAGAGAGATGCCTTCAGCATGATCAAAGGACCCTCCCACTTTATGGGGTGAGGAAAGTCACAGAGACAGGCAGTGGCCCCATGATGAACTGGACCAACTATCTGCCAGGGCCTATCTGGATCAGAAAAATTGGTGCACAAACTTTAGCCGGGAGAAATGCTCCCGATGCCAGCAACCAAAATTACAAAACAAAGAAGGAGCAAAATATGACAGAAGATGGGCCAGAGCAGCTGACCAAAAAGGAGGAGGTGCTAAAAGAATACAATCATGTGTGAACTGGTGGCCAGCAGCAAAAAGACATTTGGAAAACTAAGCGCAGGCCACTGTGTCCCAAGAAACCATGTCCACACCAAACAAAAGGACACTGCTACAGGAAAGAAAAGGAAGAACCCAAGGAACTAAAAATTAAACAACAAATGGTAGTGAAAGAAAAGATGGAGAGACCAGAGGGGTGGGATGGGGGGTGGGGGAGGATCACCCAAAAGGCAAATTTAAACAAAACTTACTCAATAAAAATATATATTATTAAAAAACAAAAACAAAATACAGTGGCTCGGGTTTGTAAGCTTCAGCCTATGAAGCGGCCGGGGCCAGGGATTGCGGTTCGAGTCCTGCCTGGGGCCTGGAGCGAGACCTAGTTCCAAAAAAATAGCTGGGCGTGGTGGCGTGCACCTGTAATCCCAGCTACCTGGGAAGCTGAGGCTGGGGATTGCTTGAGTCTGTGGTACCCCAGGCAACGAGAGCCTGCGGTTCCACCGGCAAAAATAGCAAGACCTAGTCTCAAAAAAAAAAAAAAAAAAAAAAAAAAAAAAAAAAAAAAAAAAAAAAAAAAAAACAAAAAAAAAAACAAACAACAACAAAAAACACCTAAATTCAGGTGGTTTCACAAGAAAATTCTACCTTTTTTTTGAGACTAGGTCTTGCTATGTTGCCCAGGGCAGTCCCAATCCCACAAACTCAAGCGATTCCCAGCCTCAGCCTCCCAGGTAGCTGGGATTATAGGCACTTTTTAAAGTGCTTTTTAAAGACCAGGTCTCACTATGTTGCCTGGGGTAGTCTCGAACTTGCAGACTCAAGTGATCCCTAACCTCTGCCTCCCAGCGCTTGGGTTACAGACATGTACCACCATGCCTGGCTAAAATTCTACTTAATTTTTAAAAAACATTTTCATTGCTAGTAAGTTGTCCCTTGACAGGAAAATGAAGGTAAACTTCTAATTTTCTGTAAAAAAGATTAACATTGATACTTCAAGATGATACAGGAACTACATTCAATAAACTAAAAACATAGAGCAGTGGCATTTACAAAAATTGTTTAAAAATCCAAATAAAATATTAGTTAAAATGCAAATGCCACATTAACAACATTATAAACCATTTGGGGTTTATAATAGAAATGCAAGGATGGTTCAGTATTAGGGAACCTATTCATAAAATTCATGAGATTATCCCCATGTGTATTTTACAACTTTAAACATTAAAAAAAATTCCAACAACCAAAAATGAACCAAAAGCAAAAAAAAACAAAAAAACAAAAAAACGCTCAAGGAAATAGAAGTAGATGGATAATATCTTTTTTTTCTGAGACTAGGTCTCCCTATTTTGCCCAGGGAACCACAGCCTCATGTTTCCTGGGGTACCACGGACTCAATGATCCCCAGCCTCAGCTACCCAGGTAGCTGGGATTATAGGTGCACCCCACCACACCCAGCTATTTTTTGGGATAAAGCCTCTCTATATTTCCCTGGGTGGGTCTCAAACCTGCGGACTCAAGCAATTCCTAGTCTCAGGTCCTCGCTCCATAGGCTGTGCTTGAAGGCACATGCCACCGTGCCCGGCCCCTAGATGGATAATACCTTAACGTAATAAAAACATACACTTTAATCCTGAAGTCAATGCATTTCTACGGGAAAATTAATAAAGATCAGGAATAGGCTACATTGCTCATTAACTCATTATTTAACTGTCTTAAATGGCTACGTTATTGTAACTAGGTAAGAAGTCAAGATAAGCATTAGAATTAGAAAGAAATATATATATGTTAGATAGACATGAAGGACCTGACAGTGTATCTGATAACCCTAGAGAATCATGATATTATTCAAACAATAAAAGAATTCTAAAGTCACAGTATGTAAAATTAATACAAATAATTACTTTCACAAAAGCAATAATCAGTATAAGACACTTTTTTTACAATAGAAACTAAAAACACAAGAATAACTTTAACAAGAAGAAAAAAGAGAGATAAGGAAAACTTGACACATTCATGAAAAACACAAAGATAAACTTGAACAAAGAGAAAAATAGCCCTTAATCTTTGATAGCATGATACAAGTTTTTCCCTGAATTTACAAATTTAACTTAATCTCGATAAAAACACTAACAAACTTGTTTAACAAGCTGGACAATTTGACACTAAATTTCATGAGGAAAAGATGGGATTTTTAATAAATTGTATTGGGGTTGTTGGAAATCTATTTGCAAGAAAATGATAAGATTAAGTTAAATTGGCCGGGCATGGTGGCTCATGCTTGTAAGCTTCAGCCTATGAAGCGGCCGGGGCTTAGGGATCGCGGTTCGAGTCCCGCCTGGGGCCCGTATAGTGAGACCTAGTTCCAAAAAATAGCTGGGCGTGGTGGCGCATGCCTGTAATCCCAGCTACCTGGGAAGCTGAGGCTGGGGATTGCTTGAGTCTGTGGTACCCTGGG
>PVHY01017381.1:6748-31651 GCA_004024945.1 Uropsilus gracilis
GGGGGGAGGGAATAAATGATAGGGAAAGAACCTGGGTTGGAAATAATCAAAGGACACTGTGTGAGGAAATCTACAGGGCAAGCGCGATCATTCTAGAATCATCTGATTATTTCTGAGCTGGGAACAGAATCGGGAGACTTGAGGGGAGTAGCCAGACTCCTCTCTCTTCTTTAGCCTCCACTGGAGAACGAGGACAGAACAAGGAATGAGGGGGAGGACAGAACAAGGAATGAGGGGCGGGGGCCCAGGAGGAGGGAAAAAAACGGAAACTCAGGAGAGAGGAGGGAGGGGGGAGGCAGATGGAAGGTAGCGGCTATTTCAAAGAGGAGACTAATAGAGTTTGAAATATTCAAAGTGGAGCAGATCTATCAGGTGTGGCGTGTGAGTGCACAGCTCAAGTGGAATGCACATGAAGGTCATTTCATCTGGAGGAAGAGAACAAGGAGATCTGGGTATTCAGAAAAGACCCCGCCTTGAGTCACTAAGTAAAATGGGAGACTCTCTCGAAGCAATTGTGGCTCTAGAATTGTTACTGGAGCAGTGAGGCAGTCAGAGGTGGTGGGGAGGTATTTAAGGTTGGTTTGAACAAGTGTGGGTGGCTACCTCTAAAGATGCCTGGGACTGTAGCATCCCGTCACCCAAGGGAGTCCCTTTCACCCCACCACTGGTTAGATGCCCCAGACTTGAAGAAGAAAGATTAACATTCTCATTTATGTAAATTTCTTGAGTTTAAGATCAGTCAAAAAATAATAATGGAGTAATCTGACAGCAAATAAAGTCAAGAAACCCATATAATCCCTAAATCTCAACTCAGGAATAGGGAACTGAACAGGGATCTTCCTTGGCCATTGTTGAATATCCCTGGGTCCCCTACAACTCCTACTCCCACTGCATACCCGCTGACACCTTCCCCCTTGTCCCTCCAGTCCCTTTCTCACCCCACCAACCCCATACCAGCATGCCACCTTGGACAGCCCATCAGCAAGGCTAAATCTGAACTGATCACCTTCCTGCAGCCCTGTTTCTATTCACTCAGTAAGCCAAAGCCAAACAATCCTCTTCAAACGCTTCACCCTGTTACTTCACCCTCTCCCTCCACGTTTCGTCCACTGGTTCCTTTCTCCTCGGACCACCACAGACTCAACTAGGTCACCCATCTTTTCTCATTGGATCTCCTAACGAGCAGTTCCGCACTCCTCTGGAGTGTTCTGCACGTGTCACCCACAACCACATGCTCAGACCATTTCCTCCTACCTCAAACCTTAAGCAACTTCCAGTGTCTACAGCCTGAAACTCCAACCCACTGTCACTCCTAGTCACATTCCCGCTTAACAGAGAGAGAGGGGGATGATATCTGGCATGTTTCCCTCAGAACCACTGGGCGGAGCACATATAAAGGTATATAGAAGCACTCTGAGACTGTAAAGCATTATCTAGGGGTTCTTGGTCTTTTTGGGGTCACAGCTCTGGGGACTCTGAAGTCTCCCTAAAAACACAACACACCCATTTGGTTCCAGCAATGCTCAACAGCAATCCAGGTGAGGAAGCTGCGTAGGTATTTACTATTTCCAAGTTGGTTCACAGCATCAGAGGCAGCATCAGTTTGAGAGCATTTGCCGCCCCGCAAACAAGCAAGTGGCTCTCCTGTGGGCAGTCTGATTATTCATGCAGATGTCTAAAATATTCATCAGCAGGGTCACTGGGCACACAGTGAATACAGGCAGAAAATGAGGACAGGCGTTGGAGTGGAGGACTCACAGTCATTTCAGCAGAGCGCAGCTGTACCCCGCACACGACTGTTTGAAAAGAACCAGGTTATTTTGAAAACAATCAGCAGAATTGAGTCAAAAAACCGGCCAGTGGGCCTTCCTCTTATGGAATGAAAATGAAGCCGAGCGCCTTGCTTTCCCATGGCTCGTACACGCAAACACAGGCGCCCGGAGCTATTCCATAGCATAAACTTCATTATTCATGAGCCTGTTTCTTGCAGCTGCATCTTTCATGGGTTCTGGTGGTCTATGTGGCCTCCACGTGTTTGTACGTAGCTACACTGTGTGTGCCAGGTCTCGAGAAACTAGAACTGAGGGACTGTGGCCTCGTGGCATCTTTGGACAAGGCACACATGGCAGAAATGCCAGGAGGAAGAAGGCGGCACCCAAGTTCTTCAGCACAGCTTGGCACTAAAAGCCTCTCCCAACATGATCCCATTCCCCTTCAGAAGAATATGGTCATCAGTGTGTTCCTGACCAACAAGCACTGAACCCTGAATCAGCCAATCATGGGATGGTGAGGTGCCTCCAAAGCAAAAGACCACCCTAAACACCGATGTCTCAGACAAAGCCTGTAACACCCAGCCAGAAGGTTCTGAGCGCTGTGCAATGTACATGGTGAACACAAAAACTCAATGTGTTCTGACCCTAGGATGGAACTAAACAGCAAGCTCAGCATTTGAAAGTAACCACTTGACTTTTTGGATTACCTTCTGAAAAAAATGTTTGCCACATTTATCTTAGGACGTAACCCTTGGAAATAGGAATTTATATCTTTCTTTTCTCGTGATAAATTTCCAAGAAGGAGTCATTCCAATCACACCATGGGTAAAGCGGAGTCCTTCAAAAATACGTGCATTTCCCTACTTAGTCACGAGATGGCGATCTCATGCGTTGGTAAACCATGAAAATCCTAAGTCTTACTTTACTTCTCTAGAGGTGCGATTCTCAGCTTCTAGATGTCAGGTCCCTTTTGAACTCTTAAAAATTAGGGACCCCAAAGAGCTTGTTTAAACAGGTTATATTTATCAATTTTTACAATATTATAAGTTAAAATTGAAAAAAATTCATCTGCTTAAAATAAATTCATTATGCATGTTAACAATTTTGTGAAAATGATTACATTTCCCAAAAGGTGAGAGATTTTCTGCAAATCTCTTTAATATCAAGATGAATAGAAGACAACTGGAGTCTTATATCTGCTGCTTCTTTTAATCTGTTGTGCTCTGTCCTTCTGATCAAAGACTAAGAAGAAGCGCCAATGTCATGTAGACAGGGAGTTGGAAAGGACAAAGTCCCTTAACAGTCTTTTCAGTTAATCATGGACACTGTAATAGTATACCAAAACTCAACGTGGTGGCTTGATGGGATGTGAGATCGTGGGTGGACACTGTATCAACAACCATTCATATTCTGTGACCATTAGTCCACTTTGACTCTTGCGCTATTCACGCCTGATTCTCTTTTTAACATGCGCCAGCCATTCGGAAAACAGCAGTTCACTTGAATTGTGTAGATCTCCCAGATGTTGATATGTTTCATTACTATTTTAGAAATCACATTTACTAGTATGACTGTTGTCATCAGGAAAAGTCCTTCGAGTATTAGTATTAGAAGTTGCCAAGTTCACAGGGGAGGATGCAATTTTTCCAGCATCCTTGTTTTCCTTCACAGGCTTGAATGAGATGGCTGTGAGCAAAGCACAGGGCACTGTTTCCCTTACAATGACAGCTTCTCTTTAAGAAAATGCCTGCCTCATGTCCAAATCTAACAGTCACGTGTTGATTGTTCTCCTGAGCTAAACTGGTGTTCCTGAGACATCATTCAGCTGGTCTCACCATTGCTCTTCGGAGCAACAACCACCACATGCGGTGGCAGCCGACATCCCTCACGTGCTCATCTCCTTTCTCCACACAGACAATGAGAAAGATGTGTACTCAGAGTCAAGGTTTAATAAAATTAAGTTTGAGTGCTTCATCAAGGTCATCCTTGTTCACTGTGAGAATGTGAGGGGTAAGAGGTACAGAAATGCTGGGGGGCTCTGGATGCAGGCCCATCGGTGTAAAGGACAGCACACGATGGAAGCAAACATCTTCCTGTGATGAAAATAGTTTTCATCTCATGGGTGTGCTCAAAAGATCTCAGGGGTTTCTCAAAATCCATGGGCCACAGCTTTGAGAACACACCTCAGAGTTCATAGGAGATCCACAAAGGCATTCTTTTAGTTGATCCCCCATCTCTGTGCAGGGTGGAGATTAAACCTTCCAAGTACACCCATGTTATAGAAAGTGAGGGTCCGGGTATTGACTTACTCAAGATGAACGTTAAGTTAGGAATGATGCAGAGGACACTTAACTTGGAATACTGCTGCATCTTTAGGCCCTCCACTATATTGTACAGCATAGAAAACTTAAGATTTAAGTCAGCAGAGAAAAATAAAACTGAGAAACAAGTTTGAGGGGAGAGGGAAAGGAAGGGTTCCCAGTACAACAAAATTTCTCGTACTACAACACTTTGTTACGGGGACCTCTTAATTCTCTCATTAATTCAACTACACTTACTTCTTTTGATCTCTTCTTAAAATTTTAAATTGTCATCAATTGGGACCAAAACATGAATTCATGAAACATTAGACTGAAGTCCTTTTTTGATGCCTATTTCACAATTTAGTGCTTTAAAAAGGACTACCAAATCTCTCAGCCATAAATAGAAGCACTATCATTTCACAGTAGTAAGGCTAAAAATAAGTGTAGAAGCTTTTTTTTTCTTCCCAACTTTTTCTTACAGAAGTGGAACACTAAGATTTCACATGGCATCTCAGTATGTGGAGAAAAATACAACAACGATATTCATCTGACTGAAACATACTGTGTTGCTGTTACTATTAGTTACCATTAATTAAATACCTGGTATACGTTTGAATTTGTAAGTGCTTTGCATATATTATCCATCTCATTTAAACTTCACACTATTTCAAAGGTGCCACCTTCCAATTATTATCACCAATTCACAGGTGAGGCAACTGAGGCTCAAAGAATGAATCAACTTCTGTACAAAGACTAGTAAGGATCTCTTTTTATAACCTAATCTGTGTCAGCAAGCATTTAATTCCTGTCTCCTCTGGGGGTCTCCAAAACCAGGAAGTTGGATGTAAACCTTCAACTAGGCCCCTGATCATCCCCCCTTAGTTACCATCCTATTGAGACTTAGCTGGTAGAGTTGATCCGTAAACATGTTTTTTAGATGTACAATAGACACTATCTCACAAAATCCAAATTTCACTCTTCCCATAAATAACACAATTGCTATTTAGTTATTTCTCAACCGAAACTTGCTTTACCTATAAAACTGGGTTGCTGGTAGTTTCTAAGACTATCCCACAATTCTCCTTCATTTGATCTGCACCTCCTTTCCGCCTAATAGGACCTCGCCTTTGTACTTTCATGAAATCTTCCCCCAAGACTAGAGGCCAGTTCTGCCTAGCCTCCCTTGGTCCCTAACTAATGTTCCCGTTTAATAATACTAACCCCTCATATGCCTCTGTTGCTTCTCAATGCACTTTTCGCATTTTTGCCCTCTCTGTATCCCCCACAACTTCTCTCACATTACTGTATATAAACTAGATGCCAACAGTACTGCTGGAGTATGTTCCTTGGAGCTGTGATAATGATGTATTAAAAATCTACTACTCGGGGAACTTATAACTGATAAAAATCCTTTATAAGAGGAATCTACTGGCAATTCTAGTAATAAATCATCTCTGGGATAACCAGGGCAAAACAATGACCACTAATGAACTGAGGCTGAATTTTCAAGTCTTGCTCCGCAGATGTTGGCTGGGAGTAACCTGAACATGAGGCTGGTGGGACACTACATGGCCCACGTGGACTGTAATATCTGGGCTTATAAAAAACTGGTCTGGAAAACTGATTTCTCTCAACTAGTGGCTGACTGAATTGAGAGAAAAATCACCCAGTGATGAGGGAGAGAGAGGAAGGGGAGTGGAATTGGAAGAACATCATCAACATCACCATCATCATCACCATCATCATCCTTATCACCACCACCACCACCATCATCACTGCCATCTTAGCCTGCACATGTTTGGTGTTAGATTAGTGATACATTATTCTAAGCACCTGACATATGTTAGTTCATTTAAAACGAAAATCCAAAGAGGTAAGAATCATTGTTCCCTCATTCACAGAAAGATTTGAGATAGTGCCTAAAGTAACTAGCCTGGTTGGTAAGTAGGAGCAGAGAAATAAATGTGTTTACACTGTTGAAAGATCCGCCTGCCACTAAATTACTTAGTGTTTATGTCTCAAATGTTAGAGAAACAACCGTTTGGAGAAAGACTGGAAAAAAGCCACTGGTCTAAGAAGCTCTCTATAACCTTGAATTTATTGTTTTTTTAAAAAGAATCTAAATCCTTGAACCCACGTGCTTTCAAGTATCATAATCACTTAAGCCCTTTGAAGGCTCCAGTGACCAATGGCAGATGCTCACACGCAGGAAGCACTGCTGTGCGGGAGCCACTGCCTCTCCCTGCTGCCGTAATTGGTCACAGCATCCCTGCTCCCATCTATGCCACGGCTCAACTCTCCATAAATACCGGACAATTACATCTCACTCCGCTTTCTCTCCAAATATCCAGATTCCTCCATCACTCCTGACCTAAAACTGATCAGGAGGGGAAGCGGACTGTGAGTGCTGTACACTTAGGAGCTCCCATGCCTTCTCCTTTCAAGGGGTCTATTCCATCTTTTTTACCATCAAAAGATGCTGAGATCAAAACAAATCTCATCAGAGCTTCATGGAGCTCCTATCACACCTGCTCCACCCAGGCTGCCCTTACCTTTTACCTCTTCACTCAGAATCTAGTTTTCACTTCTGACTTTCTCCAGTTACTCAAGGATATCTGCTCATCCAAACAGCAACCTAATATCAGGACTATGAATAGCAGGAAAGGGTGTTAGATCCAAAGTTAATTACCAGCTGAACTTACTTTCTTAACCAACAATCATCACAGTAACTGCATCAAAGCTTTCACTGGACGAGCATAAACCCTCTCCAATTTGCTACCTCTCAAGGTAGCCAGTATTGTGAGAGCCATAGTAATTTAGTTAAAAACAGGTAGCAGATAATGCACTGATCCTTCTAGGTAGTCTGAATTTTATGTTACTGATCAGATCAGTAACATAGGTAGAGTTAAACCTAAATCAGTCGGCCAGGCACGGTGGCTCATGCCTGTAAGCTTCAGCCTATGAAGCGGCCGGGGCTAGGGATCGCGGTTCGAGTCCCGCCTGGGGCCCGTAGTGAGACCTAGTTCCAAAAAAAAATAGCTGGACGTGGTGGCGCTCGCCTGTAATCCCAGCTACCTGGGAAGCTGAAGCTGGGGATGGCTTGAGTCCATGGTACCCCGGGCAACGAGAGCCTGCGGTTCCACGGGCAAAAATAGCAAGACCTAGCCTCAAAAAAAAAAAAAACAAAACAACAACAACAACAACAAAAAACCTAAATCAGTCTATATAGCAGATCTGTGTTGTCAGCCCAAATCGAGGAATCTCAGGAGAATGGGATCCCACATTCCCAGCAACGCATGACAATGGCTTGCCAGACTTCACGCGCGCTTCTTCCAGAGTTCACTCTGATCACATCCTTCCCCCTCATGACTGAAACAGACTTTGGTCACTGTGGCCATTTACAATCCACATCTGTACCTCCCTCAAATGTTTAATAAATAAAAAGATAACATGGAGTCTATGGTTGCATTTTTCCTTTGATGGCGCTTCTTTAATGATCTCTGTTATGTCTTGAGTCACAAATGCATGTTCTCTAGGAACACTGACCAACAGCTGGAATTAACCTCACTAACCAGGAATTGTTAATGACAAGGCTTATGCAGATGCTGAAATGTATTACTTTTGGGGTGGGGGTTGCACAAAAGAGGAAAAAAAGTCATATTATAGCACATGTGGTGTAATGGGATCTATTTGAAATCAAATTTCCCATAGTCTGACAGTCACAGAACATAATAAATTTTCAATCCAAGTAAATGAAAGAAAATATTGGTATAAAGTCTCCAAAATGTAATATGTTTCAAAAATAACATTAATAGGAGTTTCCATGCCTACTTAAGAACTGGTGACTTAGCATACTTCAAAAACATTAAAACCATATTAGTTCAAATAGAAAAAGAAAATGTCCAAAGTTATTGGTTCTTGGGCTGATGGAGAGATCTGCATATTCTAAACGACTTTTTCCAAGTTATACTCTCCTGAGTCGGATATATCATCAGCTGTTCAACAAACATTCCATGAGTGTTTTCTGTGGTCAGGTACTAGAGATTTATCTTAGGGAGCAACTCAGGCTCAAACCCTTATCAATGAGGTACCCTCCTGCTGAGCTATAACGAAGTAAAAACAAATAAAAGCTAGTAAAGATGAGTAATGGTGACTAACCAGCTTTAACAGAAATTGAAAGGTTTGAATAGGACACGTGTTCTACCTGCAGAAAATCTGGAGTTAAATAAAGTGTAAAACCAAAAAACAATCTCTCAATGCCCAAAGCTCTCCACTAACGAATGCAAGAACTAGACTATTCTTTGTTTCGAAATTTTCAGTTTGAGAAAGATAGCAAAGTTTACAGAGAAGCACTGTGCTTTGCTGAGGAGATAAAACATTCATCTGTTGACCTAGAAATTACATATAAAATTATGAATTTGTCACAGGAAAGCTTTCAGAAAGCAAGTAGCTCACAGCTTGGCTAACGGACGACACAGGATTCTCTCTCATTGTTTTGACTGGTTCTCAACAGCAGAACTTCTCCTTTAAACTTCTGGAGTTCATGTTTAACACATACTAAAATGACTGTCAACTTTTATCTACATAACTTAAGTCTCTCACAGCAATGCAAAATTACCAATACAAACTTAGTGAATTGGGTTGCCATTATGGTACAACCTGGATGAGAATACAATTTACTTCTTGCTTGTCAACATAAATGCTTTAACATCTAATCCACTGTCCTGGGCTGAAACCTTATGAATTCATAAAAATAAAATAAAAAAGCACATACCCAATATATAAGATCTCCGGATGGACCCATCTCCAAAGCAAAGATAAATTATGCCAGCCATTTGTCATAACTGTCACTGAAAAATAAATAACAACTGAAAAGACTACCTTACCTTAAGAACTGTGACTACATTAAGCTACCTAAACCTGCAAAGCCTGCCATCACATACCAGGAGATGAGCTCTGTTCTGAGAAAACAGATTTAAATAATCAGAGAAGCTAGAAACAGAATTCCAATTTGACAAACTAAAGAGTTGCCTGATCACTCTGTTCTAGAACAGTTAAGCAACACAGGAGGCAGTACCATGTTACGGAAACCAGGGTATCCAAAATCTGCCGTATCTTGAAGGAGAAGGAGGAAGACAGAATCTGTGGAGAGAAGCTCTTTTCAGAAAGTCTCCACAGCCAATGGCTGACACGTAAGCGTCAACCCTCAGGCCCATAACACAGTGGCCACAGGGGAGGCCTTGTCAGGCCAAGAATAACCTGCTCTCTGGCTCCATGTATGAAAATATGTGTATCATCAATACCCAATTTATTGTCTCTTTTAGGAAGTCGTTCCAGATTTCCCTCAGCCAAAGATCTCTCTAGGTGTTGTGAGTCCTTAGAATGTTGTCCCTTTTCAAAGGTATTGTGTCACATTGTACATTTTATCACAGTTGCTCAGTTTTCATGGAAATCTTCCAACTAGCATCACTGCAGCCAAGGGAAGGGTCATTCCCATCTAACCTATTATGCCAGCGTTGGAAAATTATACCTACTGGGTGCCCCATTAAAAAGTTGTCAAATTTTTAAGCATATAAAGCTCTATTTTAGAGACTTTCTTTTAAAATTAAAGACATTTTAGAAAGTCACGAGTAGCAATGCAATTCCACTTTTAAGAATTTGCCCAAAGGAAACATTCGCAAAGGCATACAAAGGTTTATGTGTATGGATGCTCATTATAGCATTATTCATAATCATAATGGTTATGGCGGTAATATTCAAAACAATTATCTTGCACTGTGTCCTTATTTTAAGTCAAGTACTACAGAAACACTTTCTCTACATTACCTTACTTAACTCGCATAGCTGCTCTCTGTTTGATCTAGGTGTATAGATTTGAGGGACTTGTCCAAGGTTAATCAACAAGTCAAAGATGGAGTCAGAATTTGAATCCAAACTGTCTGTGACTCCAAAAATCTACGCTCTTATTATGTATCATGTGCCAAAAACTGTTCTAAGTGTTCTGAATCGCCATCCTCCTGTAACCCTCATAGCAAACTTAGGAAATAGGCACCATTACCACCTCCATTTTACAGATACAAAAACTGGGGCAAGAAAGTTAACAAGCTCATCAAAGTTCTTAGGGGTAACAAGTACAGAATC
Organism: Uropsilus gracilis; assembly: GCA_004024945.1. Taxonomy (NCBI): domain Eukaryota; kingdom Metazoa; phylum Chordata; class Mammalia; order Eulipotyphla; family Talpidae; genus Uropsilus; species Uropsilus gracilis. Next base: position 16,965 of record PVHY01017381.1, read on the forward strand.
GTGACTTTAAACCTAGGTGTTGTCTTAGGGGCCTTTACTAATTACAGGAGCGATTAAAACCACCTCAATATTCAGAGGCTGGTTTAAATAAAATGAATGTATGAATATATGAACAAAGTAGCAAAAGGTGAGTGGCAAAAGCTGGAAACTACCAGTATCTAAATTTCTCGTATCTTTCCTTCCTTATGAATGTTCAGTTTTTATTTTTATATGTAAAGTCCAAATTTGTATCATAGCTACTTTAGAAAAAATAGGAAAGAATAGACAAAGCATTTAAAGAAAAAAATCACAAAGCTGGAGTCTCAGGCCCAACCACACCACCTATCATCTCTGCCATGTTGGGCAAAATGTGAACTTCCAAATCCTTGTTTTCCACTACAGCAGGCATTCCAACTCTTTCTTCTTAGTATCAATAGTCTATGTTCTCTCCAGAGAGCAGAGACTAGTGTTGCCAATATGAACACATTCACTCACAATAGTCTCTACTGATTCATCCCTACCTAGTGCACTTCTGCTCCTCGCTGCCAAGTGTATTGTAAGGGCAAAGTCAAAGGTCATGTGTAGGCAACCATCTCCCATTCAATGCTCCTGCACTGAATTTCTGAACTTCAATATCCTGTCTCCACTCCTGGACATTTCTCCTTCAACAGGCATTTTTTAAGTCAGATCAGAGAAACCAAAGCAGGAGTCTCTGCACTCAGTTTGCCACTAATTCCAAATGCATCTCCTACTGCACTGTGGATTCCACCCAGACCAAGGGCAACACAAACAGAAAAGATCCACAACCCCGTGTTCTTCCACCTTGTAGCAGACATTACAAATGGATGATAGAACTCCCCACCAAATTATGCCTGGAAAAATCTGACCAACCTTCTTTTTCACAGTTATCCAGGGAGCCACAGCCATCAGTGAAGCTGGATGTAAGATGAAACCGTCTCTCATATTAGGTGAACCAGGACTATTCCTGCCACTGCAGAACAAACCAGCCATGTACTAGACCACAGGCATTATCTCTAAGCATACCCGCTGACCCAAGTCTCTCTCCAGCATCTCAGTCCTCCTGAATGGCTTCACATTACTTACCTGCAGGTAACACATTCCCCTTTGTCAGATGTGCAAGATCATCTAAACTTTGGCCCAATTCTTTCCAGTTCTGTTTCTCACAACCTCCAGCACTGGAGCTCTTCCAATATTGTTCAATCTGAAAACTTTCTCTAAACAAAATCTTAGGCGAAAACCCCAATAAATAAAACTGACAAAACCGGCTGTGTTGAATCAGACCTCGGTGATCCAGCAACAATAACAACTGGAGGGGGGTGGGGAGACTTTCAGTGGCTCAGCAGACCCCTAGGAAAGTGCATTCTCTAGGTTTCCTGCTGACCAGACAACACAGGAGTCTAAATTAAAACTCCTACCCAGCCTGGGTTCATCAGCACTTCCGAGATGACAAAATAAACCAAGGATGGAACTAATCAAAAGATCCCAGACACTTAAAACCAGAGTCCAGCGATATACGTAGACATGCCCCTCCTCATACATAAATTTAACATGATTTTCTCCTGCTCTGAAAATGTCAGTGCTCAGCCAGGGACAGGACAAGGTTAAGAGACTCTGACAGAAAGGACTGGATGGAGTTGAAAGCTGAAGTCCTGCAAGTTTATCTACACAAGCAGCACAAGTTCTGCTGGCACCTTTCCAGCTCTGCCCATTGCCCTCCAGCTGCATAATGGCAATCGTTTTTTTAAGCACCCTCATTCTGTCCCACCACATCGCAGCGTGTAAAGCCTGGCTGAATGGTGTGTAGGATTCTGTCAAGCTGTCTTTAATCTTTAGTTTTACCTCCATTCTGAACAACTGAGCTGGCAAGGACTTCAGTGGCTGATGTTTACATCCTGCTTGTTTTATTATTTGTTTCCAAGAAGCACTCTTGGTTGATAGAGGCCAGTGGCAGGGGTGCCATTTGTCAGAGCTTAACCATGGCTTCCCTCGCCCCACAACCAGGAACCCTCCTGCTTCACCTCCCAGCTGTTCACGCAATTCTTTACTCTAACCATTTTGGCTTGTATTCCATTTGATTTTTTTTTAAACTCTGCATTAAAAAGGAGAATGTACACGCATCTAAGTATTTTCCTGAAAATATAATACATGGAAATAATGTTCTTTCTTTATTCCACATTATGCCAACCATTCCGTAGCCTGTCTGTTGATAATCACCATAAAGGCAGCCTCTGGTGGCCCCTTCTGCTCATGTGAGTCCTAGTATCCTAAGACACTCCTCTGCAGACACCCCCAGACTGCAGGCCAGTTTGCTGGCCAGTGGCATGACAAATTGCTTCTCAGATACCCTGATGTGGCTCAGCATCATCCCTGACAGCCTTTAGTCCCACATTGACTTACCTTGTGACCATCTACACAACCTGGCTTGTATTCAAAAGATGCACTTAGGGTACAATGCATGAGCCAACACAGGCAGAAGCAAAAACAGAACGCATTACAAAATCAACTCTAAACAATTTCAGAAGCACATTGTTTAAGGCACTTCATGAAGCTGCTTTCCTGTTTGGGTGCATAATGGAGGCTGATGAGCAATTCCTGTTGGAATCTGACTTTTTTTTCCTGGTTTCTTCCCAAACAGAAGCTGACAAAAGAGACCTCAATTGGGCCAAAGGGAGACTACCCAGATCCTGGTATTGCCTAATCCACCTTATCTTATGAAGACTCCCCCATAGTCCCCTAGTTTTTTCTTTGTTGTCACACTTCTCTAGCCCAAAATAGTGACCATCACTAGCAACAGCTATTAGCAAATTGTCTAAAGCAATTCCTTGACATAATCCAATTATGGACCGCTACTTACAAAGAGTAATAACAATACACAATCGGGGGGAAAAATACCTACTGGTTCATTAAAAGTCAGAGATGGAACAAAATTTAGAATATCTAAGTGAGTATATAAAATATATTCTCAATGCCACCAATAAACTTCAGACGGGGGTCCAGATGAATCAAACAATGCTCACTGCAGAGTCTTCAACATTTCAGCAGTGATGGTCACCTCCGCAACAGTGGCCGCAGTACGCTGGACAGAGCAAGGTGTGCAGCAGGCAGCACCATCTGGCTGTGCAACTCCACTCGATGACGTTCATACAACCACACAATCACCGAACACATTTCTCCAAAGGTGTCCTGTCACTGAGCAACATGTGATGGCTGGATGCATGCTGTTAACCACCTAAAAAAGCCCTGTGCATTCTCGAGCTAAAGGTCAGAAATTGACCCCAGGGACAGTGAGACTCCCTGAGCAAAGGACACCCAGCTAACTCATGGCGTTCTCGCATCAGTACCGCACATAGCAGCTTCCTGGCATATGTCTCCCTCACCTCCCTCGCCATTATATTCGCCCATTCAATAACTTAATGAGAGAGACACAAAGCTGAGAGCAGGTGTGTGCAATATGTTGTTTTCATCTCCCCACTTGGAGTTATTAGCACCTCCCATCACTCAATTTGGCAGGTCCATTTTAATATTAGCATCACACACAAGCTGTATCTTTGAGAAAGAAAGCCATGGCAGACTTTCCTGGTCAACTATTACTTAGGTAATAGAATATTTACTTCACACCACTAGAAAATTAAACTTTACCCTGAGTCTTTCAAAGGTGAATAGTTCAACTTCTCTTTTTGACACACAAGAAGATAAAACTCTCCTGACGTGAAAATAGGAATGAAGGCCAGGTGCGGCATGGTGGTGCTCGTCTTTAATCCCTGCCTTGGGAAGCGGTGGCTAGGAATCGCTTTGAGTCCAAGGGTTCCAGATTACCCTGTGCAACACAGTGAGACCTAGTCTCAAAAGAGTATGAATGGGCACTTTTAGCCACTGTGACAATTCTAACAGGCTGCTGAATACAAGAGAGTCTCTTTTCGCTGTACAAAAATATGTAGGTTGGTAAGCTTTGAAAAGCCACACCATGTTACTCGTGTACAGAAGGCTGAACTACCTCACTCACTCCACAGACACGCTACAATAACTTTACAGTAGTATCTCAGTTATGTTCATCCTGAGTTGGCTTCAGAATCCTTCACAATGTCAAGCAAACATTATGTCTCAGCTTGGACCAAGAGCATTGTCCATTACACATAACTACAGCCTGTTTAAAGAGGAAGAAAAGCACACCAACAAAGCGGAGTGTGGAAAATAAGCTTCATATAATACGCTCTGCTTCTTTTGATACAATCGTGTGTACTTTTAAGAAGTTCTTGGGGAATGTATTCAGAAGAACGGTGCATTCGTTTTTGGAAGTTAATTACATATTATGAGGTTCCAGCTATCCTGGGAAATCAGTTTGAGTGCTCGGGTTGTGCTTGAGGACTGAAAAGACAAACCATACGAAGATTTATTTGTTGCAGGTGAGGGCAGGGTGGTCTTAGGGCAGGCACACCTATTCCTGACATTGCCAGATAAATTTCAATTCCGAGGACAGTTGATCTGAGAGAAAAAGATGACTACTAGAAGTTTTCTAAGTTTGCTAATAAAGATGGTAAATGACTGGGCTGAAATCTGTCATTTGTTAATCAAATTTAATAGTAATTTCTTCCTGCAGACACATGCAGAAGACAAATTATCAATTTCTGTAAATCATAATTAGTTCAGAGGCAGATTCCAATTCTCCTAAAGATTAGCTCAGTGTAGTTTAAATTAAAGGCACTCAGTTACCATACAAATCGTAGACAACTTCAGCCTCTGCCGAGGTGCTTGAAATCCTGGGTTATGACCACTTGAAGATGTGTGGTAATAATTCAAAATGCTTTTTACTGTTATATTATCCACCAGTGTCAATTTCCACTAAGTGTGCAGCATGAGACTGCATAGCAGGACTAAAGGCAGGTCTTGTCATTCTGTTTCTCCCTACGTAGATGGCTTCCCTGCCACCGAGACTCGAGACTCTTTCCAATCTTTAATTTTCTTTAAGAGAGGATAAGTGCCGTGAGCAAAACTGCTCACCACCGCTCTTGAGGTGCTTATTTAAAAAGAAATAAAACATGATTAATTTCAAGTGCTTCACAATTAAAAATATATGACAGGAGGGTCATCTGGGCAATTTAACTACATCAGGAAGGGTCACAGGCCTATGAAGTTTGAGAAACCCTGAGCGAGACTCAGTACATGTATTTATTGTCACTGGCAGCATATTAGATTATTAAAAGGGACATGCTAATGTGACATTTTACTATTACAAAGGAAACTCAGTACTAAAATTAGATCATAAATCAGCCAGATATGCTTCCAGACGTGCAATCAACTCTTTCTTCCACTCATCTTCCTATACGCATCAAGGGGTTATATTCAATTTCATTTTGTGTTTATTTGTTAACTGTATGTGGTACTCCTTTCTAAGTTCAACGTGAGTGACAAAAATTTAGCTGCGCCCTCGTAAAACAGATTAACTTCAATGCAGATAAAGCAAGGAGATTAGGGTGTTGGAAAAGTAGACTTTAAAAATCAAGACTGAAATATAAACCTGTTAGTTCTGAATACCCAGGTAACGTTTCATAGGTAAAGCTCTCTTCTCTATCGCAGTTAAGTGTCCATACCCATAAAATAGCAAGATTTGTCTTTGAAAATAAGCATGACAACCCAAGCAATTTTATGCCCCAAACAATGGCTAGTTTGGGAGTGTAAACAGCAGACAGCATCAAGTAAATCAGTGTCATGAAATAATAATTAACATCGTAAAAACAACCTCCCCTGCCTCAGCTGACTAATACCCATTTCTTGTTGAAGCCCATATTTCAAGTTTGAAAGTCACCAAATGACATTAACACTCTCATTCTAAAGGCAGGTTCTGTTGGCATTTTTGCCTAGTAGGAAAGGGACACCATTTCATACTGTCTCACTAATCCAAAATAGCAAAAATTTGTCATCTTTTCCACTTAAAGGGAAGCTGCTCAAAGGCTTGCCAGAGAAGATCATGGTTGCATGCAACAGCATCCCTCCAATCCCTGCAAAGGGATTCCGGATACATATTCACACTGGACATGTCCATAGGTTCGTGACATGGGTCAGCTCAGTAACTGGGAGTCCTTAATAACAAGGCCAACGCCATGGGTTTGACACCCATGTGGACCAATTAGCTTTCATCTGCTTAACTGCCTCACCATCTCCAAGACCAGCCATGCATTGCAGATGCACGCTATTGGTCCAAGGGTGATCCGGGAAGTACACGACAATGAAAATGGTGCAGCAGATACTCCCGGAAGGGGACAAGGAAGAACAAACAGAGGGGAAGGAGAGAATCAGGAATAGAGGAAGGGCCAGGTAAAAATCCTTAAAACGCTCTCTCTCTCTCTCTCTCTCTCTCTCTCTCTCACACACACACACACACACACACACACACACACACACACAGTCTGAGAGTCTCAGACTGGTATCTTTTATAAAAAGCACAGAAGGTTCAGGTCATATATATTTAAACATCAAATAGAAATACACAGAGATCCAGAAAATGGCTAGCTAGTTAATTTATTCTGGGCTTGTTCTATGCTAACTTTCAAGAAAATTAACTAAATCTATATAAAATTAAACAATGTTTATGAATTAAACACTATATTTCATGCCTTAAAAGAACTCAGCACATTAGCAATTAGCATTTTCTTTGTTTTGAATTCATTGAATTTATATCATCCTTCAACACTGTTTAGCTAAAGCAAACAAAAACAAGGAAAATCACATTATTCTTTCTAAGCCATATAAAAGTGATCTGGAAAGTCACGTTTAAAATCGCTATCATGGATTAGCTTAAGGCAATTATTTTACTTGCCGCATTCTTTTACAAGAAGTTAAAAAAAAAAAAAATCAAGCTTCTTGCCTAACAAGAAAAATGAAATTCCATTAGTTGTGTCTCCAGTGTATATTAACATTCTTTTTGTTTAGAAAGGTTAATATCCCCCAAATAAAGGAGCATACAGTGCCTGTTAAAATAATTACATCATGACATTTTAGAAAGGTTGGCGGATAGACGTGGTTGCAAGCAAAGAAACAAACAAAAGTAAAAGCGAGTATTTTTTAAATTATCCATGACTTCAAAAAATGGAAAGCACTGGAAATTCCACCATGTCTGCAATTTCCTGCCGACTTGTCTGGGCCCTGATATTTGGCTCTTCTCCCTCTTCTTCAATATCTTTCTGTCATAGAAACTTAGGAAGATGTACCTTCGTGTTCTAAATCAGATGATCTGCTATCTGAAAAGGAAACTACAAATCTGACAACAAATGAATTTCACAACAACTCGGTGGCTGATAGCATGAGGTGCCGGCATCAAACCCAAGGATTTCGTGGCCACTTGGGAGTCCCAAAGGGCAGTGTTTGGTGTTAGTAGAAAAGAATGCTTTTTCTATCATCGGCAGGCTGATCTAAAGGCCCGGCATCAGTAAGAATGAGTCCAGTGAACAGCTAGTCTTCCCATTCAGTCTTCAGAGACTTCAAGAAAATACTTCGAGCTTTATGGGAACAAAATATGGCACTCTGACCCTAAGGTTGCAGGCAGAAATGATTCGCTGCGTAAAACAAATGATGAATCTTGCCAACTTTTGGATCTAGCAAACACCTTTTGTCAATCAAAAATAGGCACAATGGTAATTTAACACCTGACTCTCTCTCTTCATCTGGGCCTGCATAAGGCCCTGGAGCCTAGCATGGGGCCTGCTCGCAGGGAAGCAGCCAGTGAAACAGGCAAGACATGGGTAAGGAGAAAGACAATGGTTTTCCCTACCACCACTTAAAGCAGAGAAAGCGTCCTCAGTTAATGATAGCTCAGCCTCTGGACAGCAGGTCAGGGAATCTAATTGAACAAGTGCTTTAAGAGGCTTATTAATATTCCCAAAAGTCATAGAACACTTTACATCAGCAATTCCCAATAACACCAATAACAAATTGTATATAAGCAGTGGTGAAAGGACCACTACTTCACAGTCTAAGAAAGAATCGAATGAAAAAACAAATTAAAGGTTCCTGAGCTACCGAACAAAATATCCACAATAATCTGAACCAACAAAAGGGAACTTAGAGTCACATTTCACCCGGCAACCACAATAACCCTGGGAGGGCAAGCCAGCCCCACTTTGCACCAAGGTAGCATGGCCAGCCTTTTGGCATGGCATTTTAGCCTGGAACCATGCTCCCTGTCCCTCATCTCATGCAAATACAGTGCCTGCATATTTGCTGAATGAATGAAAGAAGTGAATTTCTATATTAAACAGGTTTCCAAAACAGCCTCTAACATCTAAGCATCTAAACACATCTAAACTTGTTAACAACTGTCACTGGCTATGTGAATAGCAGCTATAAGAGAGAATCCTTCCCCCTCCCTGCCCCCCCCTCCCACACACACACCCTCCCCACCCCCCCTCTCCCAATGAAGAGTTCCTCTCCAGGGAAAATGTCAGAGTGAACAAAGTGTATTTCTTTCTTTGTATGTTCATGAAATAAATGTATACTTCTTGGCAATAAGACAGATGATGACAACAATGATGATGGCAAACATACAGCATTTCTTTAGTGCTGGGTACTATTTTACATTAATTCATTTAATCCTCACAATAACCCTAAGGGATGACAATGATTATCACAATGATGATGATGAATTAAGAGGGAAGTTTGGGTGAACTAGTTCCTGGCAGAATCAAGGGTTCACGGTCTGAAAGTCTAACTCTAGAGTATGACTTTAACCTACACTATACTATGTATAACAGCACCGCTCAACAGAACTTCATATTCATACAGAAACTACTGGCTACATGGGGTGACTTAAGAATTTAGATTGTGACCAGTGGAACTGAAGCCTTAGTTAAGTTTCAATGTAAATAGCCATACAGTGCTGATTATATTTTTTAATTGATGCTATCACATAGCAACTGTGTTCAACAAATGGAATTCAAGAGTTGATATATATCTCACCTTTTGTGAGATCGACTGAGCAATTTTCTGAGTTCGTAAGTCCAAGTTCAGTAACTACTCAATGCGCCATGACTGATAACAAATGTAAGCATTCTGACATCCACTAAACCTCATACCATCCCTACCTCCCAATGAGTACATGTGTGTGGTGATGGTGAGGAGTGTAGAGTATAGTGGTAGCAATAGCAGCGATTCTCATCCTGAGTCGTATTTCTCAAACATTCTTCAGGGAACCTTTTATGTAACCCATTCAAACAATATTACATATCAGTGGACATCGATAATAGGTTATGGTAAGGATAAAAAATACAGTACTACAGAAAGACACTATATATATACATATTAGTCCAGTATTTGACATTGTGCATTCCACATGGAAAGTTGGATAAATGAAGAGTGGATGGATGGGCAGACTGTCAACAGACAGATGTCAGCACCTTATTATTTAAGAAACTTTTCAATCTAGAAAACAAGATGGAATATAATTTTATTATTTTCCCTCACAAGACTATTCTATCTTTCCTTTGTCAGCCTTATCCATTCAAAAAGAACAAGCCAATCATTCAAAGCTAAGAAATAAATATAGGGGTATAAGTAGAGAAGGGAACCCTTGCACACTTCTGATGGGAATGTAAATTGGCACAGCAATTACAGAAAAAGGTATGGAGATTCCTCAAAAAAATAGAAATAAAAATTTTGCATGATCCAAGTACACCACTTTTGGGCAATTACCGTCCCCACAAACACAAAAATACTGATTTCAAGAGATGTATGTATCTCTGTACTCCCACCCTGTCCCCCTTCCTCCCTCCCCCCCCCCCATTATTTGCAGCACTATTTACATTAGCTAAGAGGTAGAAACACGAAAAACTATCAAGTGACAAATGTATAGTGAAGACATGGTCTATTTACACAATGGAGCACCATTCAGTTATGGAGCACCATTCAGCTAGCGAAAGACGAAACCTTACCATTTGAACAACATGGATGGATCTAGAAGGAATTATGCTTTGTGAAATAAGCCAGAGAGCGATAAATACTGTGGGATTTCATTCACAAGTGATACATGGAGAAAACAAAGATATAACACAAGAAATAAACGTTTGGACTAGAAGACCAATCAATAGTTACTGGAAAGGAAGGGGGAAGAGGTTGGGTAAAGTGAAGCAAATAGGACAATGGTATGGTAACGAGCAGCGTTCACCTTGATTGACCAACTTCGTGTAGAGTACGTATGTGCGTGGAAAGTCTCAACAATACGTGACCCTTAGACAATGTTATAATGCAATGCTACTTCAACTTTTAAAGAAATGGAGGGTTGGAAAGTGTCCTGTTTGGCTCATACTGAGTTTTGTCTGCTGTGTTCTCTGACACTCTATACAGCTGGTCCTTAGAACTCACCAATGCTCCAAAGTGGCCCCATTTCCTGCAGATCTTTGTAGCAGTCTATGGCATAAACCTCCAACGCTGCCATCTTTAAATCCAACTTAAATCCACAAAATCCCCAGGATGACCTTCCTAAATGGCAGGCCTGCCCTAGGCGCACACCCTGTTAAAATTCCTTAGTTGGCTCCCAGTTCTGGGAGATAAACCCCACCCCCTTGTAGAGCACACCAAGGCTGCAATCACTTGGCCAGTGATGATATGTCTAGCGCCTGTCTTTGGCTTGCATCACTCACTTCTTTTTGAAATACGGACTCCTTGGAGTGTTCTGTTTATATGTTCATAAAGCTGAACTTTCTCAAAGAGTAGAAATTAAGCTTTGCACCATGTATAACTCCAGCATCTGACAGGCAATACCTGACAGGCAGTCGGTACCTGCCTAGTAAACAGAAGAACTGAAGATTATACTGAGGGATGGACATTGTCTTTGGTGCACAAGATATAAGTTACCTGTAAATTATTTGGGCTGATCAGGGAAGGGAATAAAGGGGAACTGGGAAGGCATCCTAAGCAACATCTGGGCTACACAGTTAATTTTGAGGGACTATCACAAACATGAAATCACTAGTAGCAGAGGGGACACAAGACGAGTAGGGAAACTGGAACTGTTACCCCATTTTCTCCACACCATGCACCACCGGCCCTCCACCTTCCCAGATGCCTTCCAAGTCATCTCCAAGAAAGTAGGGCTTTTTTTTTTTTTAACCTACCACAACAGTATAGTCTATTGCAGCGAAGGTGACAAGGAGGCAGGGTCAGCAATAATTTTCTCTTGAAGGTCTTGCCCCCTGCTTCCTGCAGTGGCAGAGGTGGCCCAGGACTGCCACTGGAGCAAAGAGGTTGCACGGCTTGTGTGGCCTTCCTCTGCTGTGGTAGCCAGAACCCAGCCTGTGCTCTCGTGAGCTGGCTATGCCTTCTCTTCTCGCAGCTTGAACCTTTTGCGTGTTTGGCCAAAAGGCAGCAAAATCCCAAGAGGAAGATTTTGAGTAACTAAGCCCTACGTGGGCTTACATCTAACCTATGATTCCACCCAGTGTTTCCCAGAGATCTGAATGGAGGTGATGGCACTTGGGACCCATTCTGGGCTTTGGTGCACTAGGAAGAGACAGGAAGTGGAAAGGTGACGGGCAGGATGAAGGCTGAGCCTTGGGGTCCTTGGACATGCTGTCTCAATACTAGGAAGGACAATCAACTAGGAAGGACAGAGTATCCATCTGTATGGGGTGTCAAGTGTAAAGCAAAGTGACAGAAGGTCAAGGTTATGGTCAGAGGGACTGTCGACCTAAGTAAATCGTTACTTTCTAGGTCCCAAGCAGTAGTGGGTACTTTGATTGTTTATTTTAAATCACAGTCAGGACTGTAAATAATTAATAAATATTTAATCTGGCAGTAATATCTAAGCTGACCAAGAAGCAAAAGAGAATAAAAATAAATCAATCAGGGAAAACGAAGGTTTTTATGACAACCCAGTGTGAAGAAAGGCTTTAAAAAAATTTTAAGGAGAGCTAATAGGTTAAAAAAAGAAAGCATTTGCCAAAGACCTACTATATACCAGTCACTATGCCAGTCAGTATCTTAATTAATCTTTAACAACTGTATAAACTAGACATAATTATTCATGTTGTCAAATAAAAAGTCAAGATGAAGAGTATGTTCATCTACCCAAGGTCACCCACACAACCCTGAATTTCTCAAGGCCCAGCAATCCACTGGGTGAAGCAAGGCAAGGGGAGGATTCTCAGTCTCGGTGATTGACCAGGCAGATTCTATGGTAAGCACTGAAGAAACAGGCTTCAGTGTGGTCTCTGCCTTTAAGGGATTTGCAAGTGACCAAACAATCACAATAGAAGGCAAGTTAAACCCTAAATAGCACTGGGGAGGTCAGAGAAAACAAGCAAAGTTTATGTGCATGACCAATTTCCTTGGAAATGATGGCATGATAATAACTGGATGCTTCCAAATAATACTGAAATAACCACCTAAGAGTCTCCAGAGTATTCCATATCATTAAAAAGGAGGACTCATCACAGATTAGTAATCATTAACTTAATTATACCATGTTATGCATTCGTTTTTTTCATCACCAATATGACAGAGAGGATTTCCCTAAACATCTCAAATGTACCCACATATGTTCAGAGGTAAATATCCTGTCTGTGCCTATTTTTAGTCTACTTCAAATACTCCTGTATGTCTAGGTGAAGCTGAATTTGCTAAAATGTCACTAATAGAAATTACCAAACTCTAAAACCCCCAATTCTAAGCAGCTCTAATACAATAGAGAATTCAAGTCACCTCAAGAGAAATCAAGTCATAGGCCAACTACCAAGAAATCAAAGATAGTGGCTTTAGTTCAACTTCTAATCACACATACACACACTCACATATACAAATGCAATGGGAGATGGTCACTGAATTATTCTTTTACACTGGTTGCCTTTTAATAACTTTCCTAAGTATATTATCTGTCATGTAACTCAATGGAATCTGCAGTTACCCTGCCTATCTCCTAAAATAAGAGACAAGGGAAGCAAAAGTCAAGCCTCTCGAGCTAAATAACCTGGGATAAGTAAATACTAAAGTAGTAACTATTCTGTACTTCTGTATTCCAAAGACAAGACTATAGGCAGAAAGGACACACTCCTTCGGTCACATAAAGGGCATGTGTGAACATGCACATGAACATTCACAGACCTCCAAGGCACGGTGTGGCTGTCAAGACAGTTGCTGAGAGCATCAAGGGAGAAAGCATCCATAAATGAAGAGCTATGAAAATCAGCGGTCTATTCCACCTCCCTGCAATGACTACTTTTTAAAATGGGGTTATAAAAGCATCTGAGTGTGTTTTTTTTTTTTTTCTTTTCTTTTCTTTTTTTTTTTAAGTAGCTCTTACAAGGAAAATAGCAACCACACAAACCCTAGAGTGGCCTCTCCCTGTAAGATGTGTAAGAATACCACCAATGGTGAACAGTGACTTCTTTGCAGCTAAACTCCGAAAGTTTTAGCAGGTTTGTGAGTTCAATGCACCATCATTAAAATAAGTACAAATACGCCCTCCCCCCCCCAAAAAAAAAAAAAAAAAAAGACAAATTGATGTCATAGGAGCTTAAAAAAAAACTCCATTACTTCAAGGATATATTTTCAGAAAAGTAGCCATTCTTTGTATTTTGAAATCCTCACAATATGGTATTTATTATAACCAAATGGGGGAGAAGTATATTCCAACCATGTGATATAGTATGGAAACATTTTTATAAACCCTTTCTGGAAGCTTAATATTGGCAAAATCAACAACAATCAATCACTTCTCAGAGCTGAACAACAAACAATACAACTCGGAAGGAAAAGTAAATTTGTGCTTCCTCCCAGCCCCCTTCTGACACAAACCCCTAGAGCAACTGGGAAGTGACCCTAAGGTTCTTAGCCTGTGAGACTTGCTTCCAGAAACCCCTGTTCCCCAAAAGGTGATTTTCCTGCTCTGCTCCACCCCACACCCCATTCAGGATTCAGGCAATACAAAGAGAGGTGCATGTCATGAACAACTTTGCTCTGAGAATACAAGGAAAATAAATAATAGGAAAAGGACTTTCTGGTGAGACCACCTTTCAGCACTGGGTCCATTTTAGAATATTTACTGAGTTCCTACTGTGTTGAAGGCAGAGGGGGGGCGGAAACTGGCTCTTGTATTCCTGCAAATTTCCCTGTCACAACTTCACAAAAATCCACACAAGCCATAGGGAATGCCAACGGGTCCAAGCACAGAGATCCCTGGCTCCACATTACAGATTTGACTTTAGCGTTCTCTCCACTAGCACCTGTGGTCCAGGCCCTGTAAGTATTCTAAGCTAGTTCTGCTTCCGGTTCTGTAAGACAAAGACAAGATGGTCTCTCTTGAAAAACCTGTTGTCAAGATTGATAAAACAGTGTCTTTTTTGCATGACACCCAGCACATAGCAAGCTGAGTGAAAGATGGCTGCCTGTGATTTTTGCTCAACAAGTCCATTCGTCCACCACACTGGAGCAAACACTTAGCAGATACCTGTCTCACAGGACAGATGCTGAGAGCACAGGTAAAAACAAAAGAGAAAACCTGTCTTGGCCAGGCACGGGAGGCGTGTGCCTGTAAGCGGAAGCCTAGGAAGCCACGGCGGGGACCAAAGATGGCGGTTCGAGTTCCATTCAGGGCAATGTAGGGAGACCTAGTTCCAAAAAAATAGCTGGGCATAGTGGCGTGCGCCTGTCATCCCAGCTACCTGGGAAGCTGAGGCTGGGGATTGCTTGAGTCCATGGTACCC
>PVHY01017382.1:0-31503 GCA_004024945.1 Uropsilus gracilis
CTAACTCAGATTGAGTTGATAGCTCACTCCATGGTGGAATGATATATATTCCCCCTGACTCAGGCTGGGGATATAAGGCAGAACTCCAGGATATAAGACTGAGCAAGAGCCAGCTTGAGTCATTGTGTATCCAGGTTCCAAAGAAAGAAGCAGGATTCACTGGACCACTTTCATAGAAGAAGGATTCTGATCCCAACCTCTGAGATGCAGAAATCACTCAACTTCCATGGGACTCACCAGATCATTGGAGACCTTCAGTGGCCTCTAGAACTCCATACCTTCATAAACCTCCTCAGAGACATGACCACTGCACCTGCCTCTGACGTCACTGGCAAAGAACACTGACCTGCTCAGCTAAGCATACCAAAGAGCTAATGACCGCCTTTGTTTCCCCAGGACCACCTCCTGGTGCTATTGAGTCCTTCACTGTCTGGACCTATATCCATCCCTGTCTCCAGACTGCTGCTGCGGCTGCAGCAGGGTCACCTTGTCTTCCATGAGCAGCCTGTTTGGGAGCTTAAGGACAATACCCGAGGTGAGATAGCTGGCTACTTGCGGTGTTAGCAACTCTTTGCCTTCCCCCAATCTCCTGTTTACTAAATAAGCCCCACTTCTGTAGCTCCCTGAGCTGCAGTGGTCTTGCAACTGTGTGCCCTCGTGAGACCAATGTGTCCCCAACTTGGTCTCTGTCCCTTAGCACTGGTAGGGTCCTTTTTCACACTTTTGAGTACTGTTTAATTCTGACTTTAAAATAAGTTTAGGAAGCTTTGCTTTACATCAATTTGTCTGACTTAATTGTTTATCTATTGTTCATCAGCTTTATATTCAACTTTTTATAATCTGTTCTGTATTCTTTAAGGTGAGAAATCTGCATGTTACTTTTCTCAGATTCTCTGCTGGTGGCCTCCTGTTAGTATCTGCCAGTGTCAGGTACTGAGAAAGATCAAAATGATAAAGGAGAAATTTTCTACTCGAAATTCTACTTGAAATTCAACAGCATATATACATAGATATATGCATACGCACATACATACAACATATGTATAAAAATAAGCATGAACTCTCACAAGACAAAGCCTGAAGTTTAGACAACCCGGATAGGCATAAAATAGAAGAGCAAAAAAAGAAAAAGAAAACATTTAAATTTATACTTTTCCCACACTGTTTATTTTGACCTTAAGATAAAATTTCCCCAGAGAAAGGTGCATTTATCTTTGAATCACAAACTGCCCATTCCTAACAGCAGTTGGATTTGAAATATCCAACATATCCAGAGCCAAAATGTGCTCTGTAGTCCATCTTTACCTCTGATGTGTGGTGTATTTGCAAATTGGCAATTTTTCAAGTCATTGTGGTATCCATGTTCTTGCTGATTTTCAATGTAATGATTGCAGTAAGACTTACTTGTAAAAGGAGAAAGGCAGTTTATCTGCAAATATGAAAGACTTTATTGATGTTAATTTTAATGCATCACATTGGAGTTATGTAGAGAAAATATTCCAGAATACTAGCTCAAAGATTTAATGTATGACAGAAATTTTCTCTCTGGCTTCATTCTGTGTCATAGTTTCAAGTTCATGCTTGATGCTAATAAGCATTTGCCCATATTCTCCAAAAACATTTCTATAGCTATTTTTATGCTACCCTCTCTCATTTACATATTTCTGATACTCCTGTTTTTTTCTTAGTTGCTCAAGAATCTGTTGTGACAGAAATGTGCTGAAAGCTTCACATTTTTAAGGTCACTGCCACTTAAAATTTTATATGATCAAGTTGTATCTGTTGTTACCTGAGGGAGGAGTATTTTGCCTCAACCTGTCTACAATCTAGCCTAGATTTTGGAAAATTTTTCTAATCACACATCATAGTAGATGTGGGTTGAATATATAACCACCCAATAAAGACAGCAACAAAGTCTCAGGGACAGTCTGTGTTGATTTAATGTAAATAAGACTGATTCTTTTTGACAGTCTCTGACTACAGAGAGGCAGCTAAACCACCAGGACCTTGCACTGCTTGTGAAATTCACTTTTCCCTTGAGAAAAATGACATTTTTTTCATGCTGATCTACAAAGAAGACACTTACTATTTCCAAGATGCTCAGAATAGTTTTGACTTGAAGCAGGAGGTCACAAAAGAAAACTAAACATTCTTGGGGATAGGGAGTAGAGAGGATTGCATGTACATCATTGTAAGGAGTGCCATGGAGGCTTAGGATGAAAATATTAGAACTTTTTTAAATCTATTTTGTACCTGATCCTTTGACATTATTATTGAGGTGTGTTCTACAACATACAGAACTTATCAGTACAATGTATATAAGATACACATAAGTGAGTTGAAGATAAATATTAATTTGAAAAACACTGATCCAGAGCACACAGTTTACAGACTGCGGTTGATTTTCTATCTGGTAAGAATACAAATTCTTGCTCAGGAATTTCCTTTTGCTCTTGTTAGGACAAATCTATTGATCCAGCTCAAGGGAAAAGGAAGGAGAAGACTTGTTATTTTCTTTTTTTTTTAATTTTTATTTTGTGTTTATTGTAAAATATTGCTCAAGTTTGCAAGGTTGTATTGTACCCCTTATTCCTCACCCCACACCCCTTTTCCCCTTCACCCCTCTGGTCACTCCAGCTCTTCTCTCTATGGTCTATGTTTGGTCCATTGGTCTTTTCTTTTTCTAGAACTATGTTCTTTTTCCCTGGGTGCGGATTTGCACTCCTGGACAGCAATAGATGAGGCTCACGGGTCTCCAGGAGTAGCTGAGGCAGACAGGCTGGGAACCTGTTGTTAGGCAGATATGTAGTGCGCTTTCCCAGGGTCCTTTCTTTCACCTGTTCTGTGCCATACAGTTCTGATATCTGGGTTTGGGAGTCCAACTTCAGCCAGTGGCAGTGAGGCATTCACTGCTGGGGCAGACTTCCCCAGGTGGTTGGTTGAGCTCCTCTCCTCTCTCTTGTCAGCAGTTCTACCATGACCACAGTCACTCGTGGTGGCTTTCTTCCCCCATTGATTGGTAAAGGGGGGAGCCTCACTCATGTTACACATAACTGTGGGCCAGGGGTTTGGTTCCCCAGCCCCAGAGACAATACAAGTAGAAATCTGTACAGGTCATCTCAATCGCTGGACTCACCTTCCTGTATTAGTGGTTGCCACCAAAGTGCTTGTCCCACCCAGGTGGTAAGTGTATCCAGGGCCATTATTACTTCCTTTCCTCTGCAGTTTATCTAAGATATAATGGAGAGGAAAGGCTGAATTTCTCGTTCCTAGTGCAGGTCTATTGAGGTTGGAGTAAGTCCTGGAGGGGGACCCCACCCCCAAAGCCCAGCAGAGGTGCTCAGACCCCACCCTCTGCCAATGTGGAGGCAGAGACCGGCTTTTCTAGCCTGAGATCCCTGGGCCTAGAATCTCTGAGATCCTGAGGTGCTGGTGGTATAAGACTCACCCTTGCTCCCCATCCCCACCAGAGGCCTAAATCTCAGTGGGGTATGCTGGAGCTCTCTCAAGGGCCCATGGAGTTTGAAAGGACCTCAGCTCCCACCTCCAGCCTTCCAGGGCCTACTAATCCCTTCTCCCAGCTCAGGACCCTTGGGTGCCCCACCTCCACCCCAGACACTGAAAGGGTGGAGGCTGGGGTCTCTTGAGGCTCCTAGACCCCAAGATCCTGAGACTTGTTATTTTCAAGCACATGTCAGAGAGGGCAGTAGACACAGTGATGCATTTAGAGGAATCCACACAGAGAGGAGCAGAGACCAGGAATTTAATTCTGTCCCAAGGAACACAGTTGGGAAGGTTCTATGGAAGAGGCATCTCAAAAGAAAATTGTGATAGATTAGAGAATCTAATTGTGATAGATTAGAGAAGCTGCATTAAGGATCTTCTCAAAAGGAAGAAAAGTTTAAAGTAAAAGAAAAGTAGGCAGAAGATAGGTTTATTTGGTTCAGTGCAATGTAAGGTCCCCAATTACTAGAAGGTACAGCACAATGGGCATGAGAGAATACACAGAATAAGACTCCACCATGACTGAGGCCACTACATGGAGGTCTTTTGTTTCTTGCCAAGAAGTTAAATATTATTCTGAAATCAATGAGAAAAAAGATTGAGTTGTTTTGGTTTAGTTTTAAAGGGAGATATTGATTCCAAGACTTACATTATAAGGATTATCATGGCAGCATTTTGTATCGGTGTGACAGGAAAGAGAACAATTAGGGAATTGATGGGGTTGACCAGATGGATAGTGTGGTGTCTAAATTATGGGAGTGAGGGTGATACAGAAGAAACATTTAGGAGATATTAAAAAGGTATGCCTTTTCTTTTGAAGGACTATCAACCAATTGTATGGGAAAGTTTTGATTCTGAAATAAGGTTAGGGAACTGCAAGGAAGATAATTCTTTGAACTAAAATAGAGCTTCAGGAAGAGCAAATCTTGGGTTAGCAGTGAAGAGGAGGGTGACTTAGATCTTGCTTTCTTTTTTTTTTTTTTTTTTTTTTTTGAGACTAGGTTTCGCTATTTTTACCCATGGAACCGCAGGCTCTCGTTGCCCGGGGTACCACAGACTCAAGCAATCTCCAGCCTCAGCTTCCCAGGTCGCTGGTATTACAGGCGCGCACCATCATGCCCAGCTATTTTTTTGGAACTATGTCTCGCTACGGGCCCCAGGCGGGACTCAAACCGCGATCCCTAGACCCGGCCACTTCAGAGGTTGAAGCTTACAGGCACGAGCCATGGTGCCCAGCTTGGTTTTCTTTGATGATAGAAGTTTGCATGCAGGAACTCTGTTGGGGAGTTCTGTGATTTGTTAGGTGGACTTATTTTTTAAAGCAAATGGATGTGGAAAAAATTAGCAAAGGGGAAAAGATATGTGCAGTGAGGTCCACAAGAAATCATGCACAAGCTTCTCTAAGTCTTCTGTCCATAGAGTTACATTGGACTTGTGTAGCAATACATAGGAAATGTTTTCTCCCAGCGAAGCTCATTAGAGTATTTATGCCAAACTTTTTACTGGAGGCTGTCACAAAGGTAACCTTGGTCTAGTACCTGCCAAAGATCCAGACTCCCAGAACATAAGCAGCTGTTTACCATAAACCATATTGTTTTTTTAAACACTTAAAGCACCATGCGTTGCTTTCATCAGGATGGTATAAACCCTACTGAAACCCAAGTTCCCAGAGGCCAGCCAAGTGTCAAAAATGTATGCAGTTATTTAATGCTAATTCTTGTCCACATAGGTGTATATGTAGAAATACCACTATAGGGGAAGTGAGTTAGGCTTTTTCTTCCATTAGCCTATAAAACCAACACCCCATGACTGAGCAGTTCAGTGGGTGTACACACATGTAAGTGTGCACACCTGGGCTTGGTGGGTGGGGGGGTTAAGGGGCCCAGAGAGTTCAAACACTATCCTGAGAAACAGCATGAGAGAACACCAGAGAGAAGGGCAAGGAAAGAGCATGAGGATCCCTCGGGGACTGAGGGACTTGCCTGCCTTCCAGATCCCAGCCCTGTCCCTGCCCATCCCTGCCCTGCCTGGTTTGTCTGTGTAACTGCTAGAACCAATAAAGAACCTATGCAGATTGGTGAATCTGATACCCAATAATTGGTGATGAGGATCGGTACATTAGAACCTCCTACAGGGAAGGAAGGGAAGCAGGATCAGACAAAGGGAAAAGCTGAGCCATGAAGAAGTTAGATGCAAAAGTATCTTAGCCATTCTGACAGAGTTTTGGAGCTGAATGACTCTTCAAAAACAAATGTCCTCAATCAAGGCCAGAAAATCAGGCTTTCCTACCCTTGCAATGATGGGGCAGCGACCGCTCCCTTTAATTGTGGGCAATTCTTAAACAAAAAAGAATTGAACCCTTCTCAGACAACCTCCCAGAAACCTGGCTCCATGTGTTTCAGTCTTGGGCTGGCAAATTTTGGCATCTACCCCAGAGGCTCTGATGAATTGAGTGCTATTGTTTGTACAAATAGATTGATGACTACTGTGTCTGACCATCTGAAGATGTTAGAATTATAATAACCAAAATTCAAATTTGGAGGGTGTCTAATTCAAGCTATAGGATATGGGATAGAATTCTTCTGAAGTGCTCAAAATAAACATGACTTTTCCCCAGAAGATCATCTACGGGAGCTTTACTGATCAGACACTGACATCTCCTGAAATCCCCAACTTTTCGAGGCATTCTGCAATGGGATATTTTGCCCAGGACCAGAAAAATCTCCATTGCCACACAGAGGTGGCATCCTATTTTTTAAATGAGAAAGGAAATGCCTAGTTCTTAAGTAATTATAATCACAATAATTTCCAGACTTCATTTTGCTTGAAAACTCTTTATAAAATATTTAATCTTCTGAGCTCATGTAAACCAGGAGACAATGATACAAATATTGTTATTAAGGAAATTGAGGTTTAGGGGTTACAGGATAAGCCCAGAGTTCTGCTGCCAGTAAGTAACAGATGCAGACCTGAGATTTGATGAATTTGTTCTCTGGGATTCTTTCCACTACCCCACATGATTTCTTCTGCACTATCAAACCCAAACCCCTCTCCTAGAAGACAGAACCAGGGTCATGAATATACTTCAGAGACACTAGGTTAAGCAACAACAACAAACAAACAAACAAACCTTAAATTAAAAAAGTCTATACTAAAAGAAAATCTACTTTGTTTTATTTTGGACCAAAATCCAGAAATCACTATCAAATGAAAGACTAATATACAGAAACTTAATGAACAAGGGGGTTGTGGAATCTGCAAAGAACAGTTCCTGCTTTGGGAATTCAAACATTCTGCTGTATGAGAAAGATTCTGTTGGTTTTGGAAATACCATGAATCATTTCCTGAAAGAGCAAAATAATGGAAGCTTTTCATTCCAAGTTTCCAACAACTGTTGTCTAAAGGCAGAAGACACTTGGGAACACAAGGCTATGTGCAGAGACCCATGCTGTGCCCTGGTCATGCCTGAACTCTTCCCTTAAACACTGGTGATGACAGAGAAGCACCTCAGCAATGGCAGTGGCTTCTTCCTCCCCAGTGGTGATGCGGTTAAGGTAGAGGATTCTTTTCTCTTAGTTCTCACAAGTTATTTTGGTAAGGAAATCATTAATTAGACTGTCAATGAGAGGTATTGACGCATTTGTCAAATTGTTAGTGAGGGTCTTTCTACCAGGGGGTTTCCAATGAAGTAAGCATATCTGTTGTCTCCCTCACTGATCACCCCGCAAGAAACTCAGAAGTGCAAGATTTGTGTTTGCTTCTGTGAGATTGAAGTTGAGTAGATGCTTGTCAGCACCAGTAATGTCAGAAAGCAGTCAGCATTTCCATTCTAAACCTCTCATGTTCCCCTCAGTCTTTAACTCTTTGTAAGTCAACCATAAAAATTCACCACAAGTTGAAACTTGAGGCCATTTTTTTTTCAAGGCTGAGACCAGCTTTCTCAAAAGTGGCTTGAGTTCACTGTGACCTTCCCAGCAGGGTAGGAGTGTGGCTGCAAGACATTCAACACATTCAAGTGTTCGGTCCCCAGTATTAAAACTGCGTGGGGATTGTGTCCCTTAGGGGCCATCCTTTTCCATTTCCCATAAAATATATAGAAAATTATGAGGTTTCTGTATAACCAAGAACAACCTTTTTCCCAGAAGCCTTGGAACTATGGAGAAGGAACTAGCAGTTCTCAAAGATAGTCCCCAATGTCTTTGTCAAAGACAGTCTTCAATTTCTGTCATGTAACATTTGGTAATGACCAAAATTAGATTTCTCAATTTGACTCAATGATATATTTGTGGTTCTATGCTATCTTCTTTTGGAGGAAGCAAAAGGTCAAGATGTAATGGTTACTTTTGGCAATGAACCCTTTTAAACAAGTTTCTTAGACATTGTTGGGATCTTTGTTGCTTTTTTGGACAAAAACTAGCAGGATGTAATAAACACATGTGGGAAGAAATTATGATGTCCACAAGGTGCGTTGTTCAAAGGTTCAAGCTAGCTAAAGCTCTCTGTTTGTGTAATCATGTTTAGATGTATCTTTTTATATTGCTAGTTGTCGCCCATACTTCATATATCAAAAAGAAGTCTAAGAAGAGATTGTAAGGGACTGATGAAAGCTTCTCAAGATTTCTACAAATACCAAAGATATCTCTAGTGGCTTCTAAGGCTTTCAGAGTCTTCCAGTTAAGCTTCTGACCTGTCTACTTAAAGTTAGGTAGACTTAAAGTTGTTTCTTGGGGTGGTGCATATATAATGTTGAACAGCTGCACTCAAACCAATGAACTGGACCTGTCTGTTTTCATTGCACCAGTTATGGGGAGTTAGTCACAAATAAACTCTCTGTCCACACATCACAAAACTGAAATGCTTAATTGGGCACTATTACAAAATCACAGGCTTTGATCGTAACACCCTGGCAGTGTATTTGTGAAAGCTGAGTAAAATAACAACTTTTAATTAGGCACCCAGTATTTCTGTAATGATACTAAAGCCTTTTATAGACATGTTCATTTTTTAAAAAGCCAGGTAATTAATAGAATTGCAGATTCTGAGAACTGCAAAGCATCTACTCAGGCTGAAGATGTGGAGGTGCTCTTGAACTCCGTGACCTTCACCACCTGTTCACTTCAGCCAACATTCCTTGGGTGACCCAGGACATCATCTCGTCATCTGGAAATGCTCTATCTCTGATATCTTAAGGTTCCAAAATCTACTCCTGGAAAACAATCTCCAAATATTTCCACTGGCCCTACAGCTGCTTTTCTTTCTTCCCCCCCCCGCCCCTTTGGTGATCAGCCCTTCCATGATCTCTGCCGCCTCCCTGACACGCCTTGCTTTGCCTTTTGCATTCCACGCTGACCTGCATGGAGTCTCCCTACTTCTGTTCCTCCAAGGTTACATGTATTTCAACTAGGTGACTTTGCACAGCCATCACTCAGTGCCATTCAATGAATATTCAGTGAACTACCCTCTGTGAATACCAGTTTGTTGGCCACTCAGGTTACAATGGCAGCCTCCTCACCCACCCCACGTGCCTCCTTCTTGTCACTCCTTCACATTAATTAAGACATGGTCTTGGAGATACATTCTCTAAGATGCCTCTCCTGACCATCTTTTCCATTCCACTCTGCTTTCACTAAGTCCTCGGCCTCATTACAGTTTGTGCATATGTGTATTCATGATTCATTCTATAAGTGTTTGTTCCAATGTTCCTCACTAGACAAGTTGAATTAATGACTCACCTTTGAGGGAGTACTGGGTAGAGGCTAGAATTAGACCACCTGCTGTCACACCTTATCTCTATTGCTTTTTGGCTGTTAAGATCATATTTCACTTCTAAGCCCCAGTTTCCTCATCTTTAAAATTGAGTTACTAATAGGAATTGCAGTTAAGCACTAGCACAGTGTTTGATACACAGTAAATCCAAAGTAAATATATCTTTAATAAATAAATGTCACAGGAAGGCCCTTAGAAGACTCCCTAAAAGAAGACTAAGTATCTTTGAATACTTGTAGTGACGAGGAGCTTTTTTCATTGTTGGATAACTCTAATTATTATGTAACTCAAAAAATATGATTTGACTCACACTAATTTTATTGATATAAATTAGCTCCCCACCTCCCCCACATCCCATATTTGTTTAAGAATCTTGATACTCTCTTAGGGTTCCCTGAAGTACATACTCAGGAATCAATGCGGCAAGCACCCCTATCTTTGTCATAATTCCCCTGATACAAATGGCAGTTATGACAGTCTCTTGTGGGTAAAGACTTTTCAGTTAGTCCCAAGGTTGGCTATTGTCACCACCATTATGGCCTCAGAAGGAAAGTCACCTCCTCTGTATTGCCCCAAGTGTGGCTGTGGACATTTCTCCCTAATTCCCCTCAGAATATCAGATGCTAAAACATGTGAGACGTCCATCCAATCTTATAAAGTTGTGATCTAAAGAATAAAATAAAATATTTTAAAAAATAAAATGTGAATCACGTTAAAAAAAAAAAAAAAAGATTCAGGAGCCATGAATGAGGCAGAGCGCACAGAATGAAGGAGTGCCTGAACGCAGCTCAGCCCTCTCCAGGAAGAAGCAAGTCATTCTTTGTGGCCCCCTTGCTTGAGGGAGCATCTCAGGGCTGCGGAGACACCCTTCCTAGGAGGCCTAGTCAAACTGACTCTGGTCCCAGCCTGATTTCCTGCCCCACCTCTGACCTCTGCTGAGGACAGCTGGCAGTGAGAGGTTCCAGTCCCTTCAGGGGAAACCCCACCCGCATAATCACACAGTGATTCATCACCACTGCATTTCCCCAAAGCTGTATCATTCAGTCTTGCTGCTGCCACTTTGTTGTTAAAGAAAATAGTAGCTACCACATCTGGTTTATCAAACAATCCTAGTTCAGAAAACGGTCAAACGTGAAATGATTTTACTTTTTGACAATCATTTCAACACTGTGATGTTCACAATTGCTGCTGTGCTCCCTAACATCTAGAGCAAATCTCTAAGATTCCCGTTTCTCTTCCAGAGATAAAAGTCCAATCCAGACTAGTCCGATAAAAATATCAATCTTGCGTCACTGCAGTGGCCATGTTCCGTCTCCAAGCCCTGGCTGATGCCCCAACCCAGGACTCAGAACACTGAGGGATGGATGTTCTCCTTGGCAACCTCACCCTCATCTACTGCCTATACCCGTCCTCTCTGTAGAGACTCTGGTCTGTGGGGAAGAGAGACAGGAGAGACAATGTCTTTTACCTGAGTGGGGTGTTGAAGGTCTGTCTAGCCTGTGCTGGCTGGTGGTCACTCCTGCTCAGTGACAGACATCTCAGTCTGGTTCCCTCATTGGTATTTGTGTGAATTTTCCAGGGGTCCCAAAGAGGGCCTTCCACTTCACCATCTGCTCTTACCCTTGGTGATTTACTACTTTGTTTATTGTGACAAGAAATATGAAAAATTTTTTGAGTGATTTGATTCTGGATAACTAAAAACAGAGTGTCGAGGCTACTGAGGTTTTGGTACATTCAGTCATATCCTGGCTTGTCCAGTCACATCCAGGCATGTTCATGTGCAGCAAGGCACTGAAACAAAGCTGGCTACATAGACCACCCAGGCAGAAGCTCTTCCAGTCATGCTAGATGAACTTTCTACCAATCAAAACTGCAGACTGAAAACTCGATGGCATAAAGCCAACTCTAGTGTGAATCTGCTCACCTTTCATATATATAAGGGCTCCCCACTTCAGGCACACAACTCCAGTGCTTCTCGAGTCTCAGTTCCCTGAGCTTCAGTCACAACAGTACCCTCCTACCTCCTACCCCAAAAAGATATTTGTATTTTGCTTTAACCAGTTCTTCTTCATGCTGATATGACACCTGTTACCAGAGTCCGTTTACCTGGCAGTTTTTTCTCTTGAGTGGGAACACTGGGGAAATAGTTCAAGCCTGCTTTCCCAATAACACTTTAATCCATAATAAACTCACATACCACAATCAAATGCTGGCAGACATGGAAGGTGCTGTATTCAACCCCTATCTCAGCTCTGCCTTCTTTCTAACTCTTTTTCCCTTATCAAATTGGATAGAGGAGACCAGCCCATTCAAGCAAATACCTAACTGGTGAATGAGGGAGTGAAATATGCATCTCATCACAATGCAGCCCCCCAAAGATGCAGATGACTTCTGTAAATTTTCCCCTCTTGGCTCCTGTTTGCTTATATGAGCTGGAAGTAGGTGGTGGAGATGATAGCTAAGGAAACAGAGCAAGTTCAACCATTTCTCAATATATCCTGAAAGGTATGCCTGATCTTTGTTCAGTTATTGTTGTTTGACCTGTGACACTCTTTGTCTTTAGCTTCGGATGCTAGTTGTTAATTCTAGAACAATAGGAAAATCTCCCATGAATATTGTGTTATCAATGCCTAACACTAAACATTTTATAAGAATTCTATGTATTTGCCGGGCACGGTGGCTTGTGCCTGTAAGCTTCAGCCTATGAAGAGACCGGGGCTAGGGATCGAGGTTCGAGTCCCGCCTAGAGCCCATAGCGAGACCTAGTTCCAAAAAAATAGCTGGGCGTGGTGGCGCACGCCTGTAATCCCAGCTACCTGGGAAGTTGAGGTTGAGGATTGCTTGAGTCTGTGGTACCCGAGCAACATGAGCCTGCGGTTCCACGGGCAAAAATAGCAAGACTTAGTCTCAAAAAAAAAAAAAAAAAAAGAATTCTATATATTTAATCTCACTGAGCTTCAAAACCCTATATTTTGCTTGTGATCACGGAATTTAACATTTTCAAAATGACACAGCTAATAGTGAGCAATCTGGGACTTTGACACAGTGCTTCACATTTGGAGGCTCTTTCATCCTTGTAAATGTTTGCTCAGAGAATGTTCTTATGGTTTACTTCAATTTTGCATTGTTGGGAATTTAAATCCCCTAGCCCCTGCCTCTGGAGCCACAGTAAAGAAGTCTAATTCTATTTTTTGTTCTAGAATTTGCCATGTGGTAGGTTTCTCTGGAAATAGGACAATTGTTGCTTTCTGTTCAAACATTTGTATACCGTTATTAAGCTCTCGATGACTTCTTTTCTCCAAGCTTAGCCTCCCCAACTCCTACTCCTGATTGTCTCATGGATCCAGACCCGAATTGTGTTTTACAAACATTTAAAAACAGGGAGGTCTTGATTTCTTATTATTTCTCCATGTTTCCTTTTGCCACGTCCCTTTCTTTTCTCCAGTCCTTACTGTTTGCCCACCTTGCCATTCAATTCTAGACTTGGTAGAAAAAGTATTGAATGAATTGTTCCTTTAGGCTTCAAATCTTTCAGAGGTAGCCCAAAATGGGTTCCTAGTTGGAGGTCAAGGGTGGCAAGCTTCTCAAAATCTTTCACCATGATTAATTTCGGATCAATTTCTTTTAACTCCAGAATCAGCTTGCAGACACTCCTCATTAGCTGGGATACCAATATACTGGTTTTTCTTCCCTTAGGCTAGTGACCCACATTCTCCTGGGAAGCTTTTAAACTAAAATAATTGTGTTGGCTCCCTAGAGGATAATGACTTAATTTATCTGGGCTAGTCCCCAGCAGAGATATGATTGTAACGCTTCCCAGATAAATCTAAGATGTAGCCAATGTTGAAAACTAGCGCTTTAGGTAATGTTCAGCCTCTTGGCTTCACCCACCCCCTCACACCTCCCAACTGTGTAGCTCTGATGATGGGTGTCTACTCTGCAAGCCTGTCTACTTTTAGCAATCACCACAGTGGACAATAAGCATTCTGATTCCGCTCCTTCTTCAACTACCCACTAATTTTCTGTTGGAGAGGAATCTTTGTTCTCCATTAATCTTCTAGGCATCACTGATTGGCTTACTCTAAGTCCATCAGCTATGTTCCTCTCAGATTCATTCTCTTTAGAATGTTCTTAGATAACTTTCTTGCCTTTGATTCTCTAGCAGTCTCCATGACTATCTTCTTTAATAATAAAAACAATATCTTTAAAACTCAGGGAGGCACATTTACAGTATTCACACCTACACACTTACTTCCCACAGCCATTTCAGATAGTAATAATCAATCACTCCATAGAGGTCCCTGAGTCAAGATTTATGTCTTCAGCATTGTCAGTAGTGTTCCAGTTGGCCCCTAGTGATCAGTTAGAACTGGCATTGAAAATGAAACCTATTAATCTTACAGTCACAGTGAAAATGACTTCAATGACATCCACGAAACGAAGATGGGAGATGTCGTCCTTACCAGCTCAGATGCCACTCTTACACCATCCTTATAAAGGGTCCCAACAAATAAGGAGGCAGTATACCCTGTGACAACTCAAGTTTGGATGTGACTAGTGATTGCTTTCCATCTGCAGATCACTCACTAATGACAGGTGAGTTAATCAGTCTCCCCCCCCCCCGCCCCTATTAACTTGTATATCCAGACCCCCAGTGGGTGTGTGCATTTGTCAGTGTGCATACCTGGGCCTGGGAAGGAAGCGATAAAGAGGCCAGAGGGTACGCGCGAGCATGCGCACAAGCATGAGAGAGCACGGAAGAATGCCGGAGAGAAAGCCCAAAGAAAGAGTGTGAAGGTTTGGGGGTTTGGGGGATTCACCCTTGCCCTGCCCTGCCCTGCACAGTCCAGCCCTGCCTGGTAGGTCTGTGTAATGGCTAGAACCAATAAAGAACCTATGCAGATTGGTGAGCGGATGCTTGCCCTACAATTGGTGACCAGGGCTAGTTACATTTGGTCACAAGGGTGAGGTGGTTACCTAACACTAACCTTACAATGACACCAGTCCTCGTTTTACTTGACTGAACCGTTGGGACTCCACTTACAGACTACTGAAGAATACAGACTCTATGTCTGACAATGGCTCGTGTGTGGTTTGTTGCTACCTTGAAGCCCTAACTCTTAAATATGGTATTCAGAAATGGGGCCTTTGGAAGGCAATTAGGTTTAGATGATGTAATGAGAATAGAGCATCCATAAGATTAGAAACCTTCTATATAAGAGGAAGACAGAGAGCTCGCTCCTCCTGTGTGAAGGGTAAATGAGTTTTTGGAGCTTTTACCCTTCCACCATCAGTCTCTATGACCAGCCTCTGTGGTAATGTGCCTCCCCATGATTGCGCACACCCAACCCAATGAGTGTGTGCGAGCAAAAGTGGGCTCACCTGGGCCTGCGAGGTGGGGTGAAAAGGGCGGCTTCACTCTGGGGAAGGGGAGGGAAGAACATGAAGAGAATGGGAGGACAACGGGCAGGGAAGAACCTGAGGACCACGGAGAGGAGAGTGTGAGGAGAACGCAAAGGGAGAAACTCAGGTGGCTGTTTCCTTGCCTGTTTTTTCCCCTGTTGATTATTAAAAATTCTATGAAGATATTCCAAGGGCTCCAACCTTCTTTAACTGCTAGAACCAATGATGAACCTACCCAGTTTGGGATGGTTACAAAACACTGTGTATGTAAAAAGGAAGGGCCCTGGAAGCAAACACACAATGGAAACACAGTCTACTCCCAGGAAGTGTGTTCTCACTAGATACCAAAACATCCAGCTGTGAGATATAAATGTCTGTTGTTTCATGTTCTCTTTGTAGGGTTTTATATAAAATACTTTCTGGGAAATACTCAGACAACAGAAATACTGAATTTCAATTTACATGAAATGATTATATTCATTTACTAAGGTTTCATTTTGAGGATCCTACAGACTGTCAAAGAAATAAGTAAATAAAAATATATTCTCAGAAGATCAGTAAAAAGTTGAGAAAACAACCATTTCTTTCATAATTTTTTCTTGATTTGGCAGTAGGTCAGGGCCAGTTTAAGTCTTTGCTCAGTCAGTATGTATTACATTTCATTACAAACAAGTTAATCCTGCAAGCCTTGCCCTTGCTAGAAAGAAATATACATAAAAGAATCAATTGTGTTATATAATGCCTGAATATAGTTCATTATAGTTGAGATTCTGAGATCAAAGCCTATTATTCGTCTAGTTTTTCAATACAATTCACCATTATAAAACCTTAAGCATGTACTAGGTGGAATTGTAGACTGTATTTTCTCATCAACTCTTTAAGGCATCACAATCGTATTGACACATTTCTCAAAAGAATGAATAATAATTCAAGTAGCAAAACTACAACATTGAAGGAAATGGCATTTTTATGTGAGATTGGTGGAACTATTTTTTCTAGGAAACCCAGCTTTAGAACAGTTAAATCATGCT
Organism: Uropsilus gracilis; assembly: GCA_004024945.1. Taxonomy (NCBI): domain Eukaryota; kingdom Metazoa; phylum Chordata; class Mammalia; order Eulipotyphla; family Talpidae; genus Uropsilus; species Uropsilus gracilis. The sequence continues at coordinate 15,705 of PVHY01017382.1, forward strand.
TTAAAAGTTGGCTTCTCTACAGCATCAGCAAAGGAGGCCCCTAGTCTACATTCTGACTGAGAAATGGGCAGTTTTCCCCTAAACCATGTTTTAACATTCCAGCTATTCTTTTTGTCATTTCTGCATTTTTGAAATGAATAGAAAGCAAAGAAATGGAACTGCCTATTCTCCCATGGTGTAAAAACTGTACTCTTATGAAAAGCTCATGTTATTTTACAAAATCATAAACATAACTGTTTCCAACAGCAATGGAGTTAGGATCCAGAGAGTCTTTTATGCACAGTTTTTTAGCACTTCATTGTTATTATAAACAAAACAAGGAACTGGTATAAGAGATAAAAAGAAGGCAGTTAAATGAGCAGCGAACCAGACAAAACTATAATGTGCTCCTAGCCTATGTGAACCACAGCATTTATATTTTTCTTATTTTAGTGCTAGTTCTTGACTATAATTTTTGTAATCAAAAGAAATATGTTATGCAAAATACGTTCCCTAATTAGTCATTTGTCTTTCAGGTAGTTCATATGAAGAAAACCTGCTCTGGGAAGGAAGGGTCTGTATTTAATACCTTTGAATGGAGGCGTGGTCCACCTCATTCCAAATTTTTGAAAGGAACCCAGCTCATCTATCTGATTCTGACTTTGCCCTTGTTAGGTTTCATACCTTGACACTCAGCCTCCCCTAAAACCCTGAAATTGGCATCTTAATTTTGGATTTAGCATATCAGAAACCAAATCAGGATAGAGTTGTCAGGTATTACCAGCAGGTCTCCATCCCAAGCACAGATAAGAAATTTCCTGTCTGAGCACTGGCCAGAGCTTATGGTGCCACCATATCTTCACCTGCTGGGGAGGGATGTTGCATAAGTGTGACCAGTAAATGAGGAACAGCCACAAGCATTCTCATCTGTCTTGTTCAGTCTAATCTGTAGATAGCATTGATAGGATCATAGTGGGACAAATTTTTATCCCTCTAGGAAAGTAGAACCAATATGGCTTGGAAGAAAAGACTGAGATTTTTTTTCTCATCTGGAGATTCCTTCCATAACCTATTCTTATCAGTACTTGCAACTACAGAACAAAGATATTTTGAATAAGGATTTGCAGTTTACAACTCAATTCCTTCAGTGTGAACAAGCAGTGCTATTTATAGGGATCTCATTTTATTGCTTTAATTTATGTATCTGAAAGAATCTGCTCTAATTGTGAGCCATTATCAGGAGGCAAATGTGCTCTCATGCACCTCAGGGGATTTGTTTGCAGGTCTATGGTTTTAAATAGCCCATTTATCCCCCAGTGGGTAGAAAATCAATTTTATGGATCTTCAAACGTACATAATAACCATCATGAATAATAAAGTTAAATATTAAAGTGCTGTAAGCTCATTATACATTTGTTTTCATTGTTTTTCTTTTCATTCTATAGTTACCTATGTTTCTATTATGTGCTTTCAAGAATATTTCTAGTGTAATACAATTCTTGGCCTTGGGCCCTCTGTGGACTACTAGGAGGAATCAAGATGGATTAATAACACTGACAGAGAGACACAAGACCTCAAACAAGGAGGGTCACAGAGAAGACTGTCCAAAGCATAAGACAAGGTAGCAAAGAAGATCTACTTGCAAGAGTGGCCTGAAATAGACATGATATGCGTAAGCAAAAGTCGCCAACCCAATCAGTCTCCATTATGTATCTCTCTAATCCAGTCTTCTCATTGACAGAGTTCCTTCCTCCAATTTTTCTCTCCAAAAGTTGGAGGAAAATATTCTTCTCAAGAACTAGAAATGCATTTTTGTTGCCTCTGGAATTGTTAGAAACTCCTAGTTTGATTCCTTAGCCATTCTGTCCCCCAACAATGCCATATTTTTTTAGTAATCTAGGTATGGGTTTCCATCTGACCCTAATGTTGTTGTTCCTCTATCAAATCCATACTCATATCACATCTTGATGGTTCACAAGTATGGTTCAAAACCATACTCACACTGAAGGATATTAAATGACACTACGTCCAAGAAACCTTTGCTGCTCAAAATCATCTTTCTCTGATTAAAATCAATACACACCCTCAATTGCAATCTAGCAAATAATGACATTATTTTGCATATCATGAGTAGTTGCAACATGTTTATGTTGACCATTAACTTCTACATTCCTAAAATTCAGATTGTCTTCTCTGTGAATTCCATAAAGTCCACCTGTATCTCCTATACATAAATTGTGATGGGGAAGTTATATGATGACATTTCCAATATGGAATGTGATTAAACTAGAATATTCCCTCCTCCCCCCATTCCTATCAAAGTGAAACTTGGATTCTAAAAAATCTGATCACAGCCTGTATCATCCCTGTTGGATTGGTACTGTGACTCAATTATTCAAGCCAAGCAGCCCAGTAAAGAAACAAGTGTTTCTTAAAGTGTTATGCCACAAACAAAACAAAAACAAGTGTGTGTTTGCACAAAAAGCAATGGCTTTATTTCATTTTGAAGTGGGTAAGGAAAAACCATGCTAGTACTAAGGGTAAAATAACCTTTCAATGTGAACTGACTTGGCTGTCTTAAACAGAAAGTGCTATCTGCATTAGTGAGGTGTGATTGCTTCCTAGGTAACTAGTGGGGAAATCAGGTGTAGTTTTCACGTTCAGGAGACACTCAAAATAGAACAGCCACCTTCATTCTTTTTAGGGACCAGGATCGGTCCCACCCTGGCAGAGCTAACTGAATCAGCGGTCCCACCCTGGCAGAGCTAACTGAATCAGCCTCAGCAGCCCAAAGAACACCTGATCAAATTTTGAGAACTTTAAGTCTTCAAGATCCAAAGAGGTTTGGACAGGACTTCTTCTTCCTGTGGAAGGAATCACCAAGGAGTAGATGGACACATTAAAGGGGGGTGTGTATCTATGTGTATGTGCATGTGCATGTGTGTGTGTGTGTGTGTGTGTGTGTGTCTAGAAGGTGATGGGGCAATGAGGGTTGAACAGAATGGAAATCAGAGAGACAGAAAGATGGGTCTACAGAAGACATTTTCATTAAAGTCCCTGCTTGCAAAATAACCTTCCTTGAATAAGACAGGGGATATCTTGGATAGGACCTCTGGTAGCTCTGGTAGCTACCAGCTGGTAGCTCTCACACACTGCCCTACTGTCCTGGAATCTTATTTTCCCATGGAAAATGATGACAACACATTTCATGTATGTTCTTTGAGGCTCTATTTGTTTGGTCATGTAGAGACTGGCTAGCCAAGGATTCAGGGAGAGACAACTGGAGGAGACTTTGCCCCCCATTATATTGCTAGGCATGGTCACACCTGGTTAACAGCAGCCACAAGGAGGCCCACCATCTATAGAAACAGAAACATGATGAGGCATGGAGTTGGCCACACTGGGTTCCCTGCCTACATCCATATACTGGCAAAGAACATCTTAACACTCAAACAAAATGATAAAGGAGTGCCTTTATCATTCTCTGGTCATGAGGATTAGGGATTCTATGAGAGAAATATTGCTTTGTATTGCATAGTTGGGGGCTTAGACTGGGTGGATAGAGATATAGGGTATCATAGGTGAACCTTACTGAAATAAGCCATCTGCATCTGGGAGCAAAGACAAAGAATTTATGTGGAGGCCACAGTGAAGAGCACTAAAATTTATCTGACCTCATTTTCTCACTGATGAGTGCTAGGGTATTGCTGAGTCAGAATTACCAGGAGGCATCACTGGCTTCACTGTGTGGAGTGGGCTGCAATATATACCTTTTGGGAAGAAGCTCGATCTAAAGGCAAACTGGTATCCAAGCTCCCCACCAATCTGAAGGTGATACAGCAAAGGACAGAAGATCTGGTGTGTTGGTAGAAGAGTCCTCTGCGCTAGAGCATATACTTTGCTTTTTCTAGTGATCCAGAGAAACTGGTGTCTGGATAGGAAGAAAATCCTTAATGGTACTGACTTAATTGCCTAGGAAATTTGAATTTTATCTTATTAACAGTACTTCTTGACATTTTTATTATTTTGTATATTTTTTCAGAGACAATGACTTACCTAATTCTTGATACAAATATACATATTTCTTTTTATTATTAATTATGGTAATGGTCACACACTGGTTATAATTCGAGGTGCAGGGTCACACCTCTTCAGAGGTATGTTACCACAACACACCTACCACCAAAGCACCAAATAACCCCAGTCACTGGGCTCCTTTTTCCCTTATCTCATAACCTCAGTTCTGCAGTCAGATTTCAAGGGTTTGTTTTTAATTTATTAATTAATTAATTAATTAATTAATTTGAGACTAGGTCTCACTATTTTTGCCCATGGAACCTCAGGCTGTCGTTGCCTATGGTACCACAAACTCAAGCAATCCCCAGCTTCAGCTTCCCAGGTAGCTGGGATTACAGGCACGCGCCACCATGCCCAGCTGGGTTTGTTTTTAATCTGTTCTTTTGCTTTGTTTCTTTATATTAAACATATGAATCATTTGGTATATCTTTCTTCTGATTTACTTCACTTAGCATAATCCCCTTCAATTCAATTCCATTCACCCCTTTAATGGCAACTACTAGCTGAATAGTAGCAGTAAGTGAGAAAAGCAATGTTGAGAGGAATTATTCTGGAAAGAATATACAGACTGGGATTAGAATAGAAACAATAGTTGAAATTTTGTGAGGAGATAAAAGGACTGAAGTAAAGGTGACAATGTTAGTCACATACTGGGAACTGGAGAGCATGTCTGTGTTTCCTAGACTACAAATGAGAAAACTGAAGTTCAAAAAGCTTTAAAGACTTGCCTAAGAATCTTATCACCTGAAAATAAAATGAGTTACAAAACAGGCTTTTCACCGCCTCATCCCTTAATCTGAGCTCATGGCTTTGAACTTGTAGTTCTCTGGATAAGTGAAATGCAACTATAGATACTGAAATACAAAGTGTCTTGTTGGCAATTAAATAAATGGAGATGAGGCAGGACTCAAATTCATATTTTATGAATTTTCTCTAACCATTAATAACACAGAGCTTTTGTTTTGAGGGACAGGTAGTGAAAAGCTCACCTAGTGGAGAGGCAGGGAGGTGCAGGGGAATGCCCTGGACAAAGGAAGAGGGACCTGGAATCTGTTACCTGTTGGTTGTGGGACCTAATAAGTCATTTAACACTTGGGCTTTGAGCTCACTTGGGATACTGGACAGATGATCTGAAAATCCTACGTTGTTTCAGTAGAAGTGTCCTGAAATTCTGTATGTCTATCACAGTCCAAGTGATAATAGCTAATCTGTTCTATCTGCAAGCAAACATAAAATGAACACTTAGAGATTTTGAGAGAAGTGTAAAATTAAATTAAAGATGAAAAAATCACAAAGAATGGGTTAATTGGATTAATTTCTTTCAGAAGTTTTTATAAAAGTTAATTACCTCAAACTTTAGTCCAAAAAAATGGGTACAGGCCACTAAAATTTAATTTTTATGTTTCTTTGAATCTGGGCAGGTCCTCTTTCCAAACCGCCACGATGTGGTTGGGCACATATTTCGTTTGGCTCTCTTACGTATGCATTCTCTCCCTTTGGGAGCAGAAGTAAAGACCAGGTGTATCAAGTTTACGTTCATGGAATTAAAGTCATCTGAATTCATCAGAATTCTCAGGGAGAGGATATTTAGGCTGATCCAGCTAGTAGAATATTCTAATTGTAAATCAAAACTGCCTTTCACCTAAGTAAACTCACTATATTCTGGGGGTTCAAGCACATTTCAAAACTTTTAAAAAATATATTAACTGTTGATATTTTTTACTGATTTCTTCTAAACAATTTTTTCATTTTTGACTTTACTACCTATGTTAGTTGTTAACTGTCAACTGCAGATAAGCAGGTAAAAACAAATATAGCATGTTTAAACAAAGAAAAAGGTTATTTTTATCAGACGTTTGTAATGGTGGCCTTGTACTAGCAGTTACACTTCAGGGCCATTTCTCTGGTATGTATAGTGTAAGGAAGAAAACCAGAAAAAATATTTTCTTTCACACAGATGCTACAAAGTCTGGTGTTTCCAATCAGTACACAGAATGCTGGCTTGTATAGTGAGCCTAGATGTGTCAAATTACTCCAAGTAAATCTTTCCAACCTTCTGCAGTGGAGTGATGTGTTGTTTATCCAGGAATAGACAGCCCTTCAATTGAACAAAAGATTCAATGTCAGATTACAATGCTGTACACCTGAAACATGTTATAAATGCATATTATCTTAATAAAAAGGTAACACATCAAGTCTGTTTTTTCAGTCTTACCATTCACTTTTATGTCATTCATGTTTTACTTTAGCAAACTACATTAATCACAATCAATGAATAATTCAGATTTTCTTTGGGTGTACTCTCTTAAAGGTTAACAATAACTTAATAATCAAATCCAACAAACTGTTCTCATCCTACTTGCTTCTTACCTAACTTTAACATTGCTGACAACACCTATGTTGTGGCTTCAGCATGCTACTCAGTTCCCCTAATTCTCTAACTGCTCCTTTTTGGTATCTTTGTTGGGTTGTTACTCCACCTGTTCCATATGAGCTAATATTTAGGATTTCTACCCTCAACCATCTTTTAATTTTTAATCCTCTCATTCACTCCCTTGGCTTCAACTACCACGTACGAGACACTAATAATTTCCAAATCGTGACACCAGTTGCAGGATGAGTTGGTCAGACTTTTTCTCCATTAGTCTCTATGATAGTACCTGTGGTACTGTGCCCTTTCTCTGATTGTACATGCCTGGGCCCAGTGGGTACGTGTGTGAGCGGGTTCCCTAAGATTAGGAGTCAGGGTGAAATGGGCAGGGTCACCCTGGGGAGACAAACATGGAGAGAATGCCAGGGGAGAATGTGGAGCACGTGCAGGGAGACAGCACTTCAGAACAGAAAGGAGAATTAGAAACTCAAGTGGCTATTTCTTTGCTGCCTTCCCCAACCCCCGACTCTGTTCATTATTCAAAATTCTATGAAGATATTCCAAGGGTGCCTACCTTCTTTAGCTGCTAGAATCCATAATGAACTTACCAACATTTGGGATGGTTGCAAAACACCATTCCTGACCTGGGTCGAGACTTTCTTGATCTCCAGACTTTTGTCTCTAAGGTAAAAGTTAGACTTCGCAAAGGCAACATGTCAAAAAGTTCAGAGTATCCCTCACTGTGGGAGACAGCCTCTGGATGCCCGCTAAAACACCCACCTCCTGGTATTCATGCCCTAGAGTGAAGACAAAGGTCAAGTTTGGGTGCTGGGCATACTCTGTAATTCTCTCCCTTCTTCTTATCATTTGTTCAGAACAATGCTGACTATCTTACAGATGCTTCAAGTTAAGAAAGTCTATCTTAATTTGTTCTGACACTTTGTCCTTAGAAGTACTGGAACCTTGTTATTATTTTTGTTGTATTTATTTAGAAAAAAAAATTGTTTTTGAGACTAGGTCTCGCTATTTTTGCCTGTGGAACTGCAGGCTCTCGTTGCCCAGGGTACCACAGACTCAAGCAATCCCCAGCCTCAGCTTCCCAGGTAGCTGGGATTACAGGCACGAGCCACCACATCCAGCTATTTTTTTGGAACTAGGTCTTGCTACGGGCCCCAGGCGGGACTTGAACCTAGCCCCTGCTGCTTCATAGGCTGAAACTTACAGGCACGAACCACCGTGCCTGACCTTATTTAGAAAATTCTTGTGGTTTAAAGAATATTTTAACAAAACAAACCAATATCTTTTAAAAAATATTCCATTAAATAAACAGGTAAAGTACAATATTTGTATTTGATTTTGAATTCATCTCTAGGCATCCGTATCTACAACTGCTTCTTCCTCAGCCTTCCATAATCGTCTCACTGGAAGCTCCATATGGATCCACACAAAGGAACTGGAGGCCATCTATATATTTTTAAATGTACAGTTTGTTTTTCTTTCCTCATTAAAAACAGAAACCAAAGTAGAAAGAATTAACACCATCAAACTTCCTTCTCTAGGAATCAATGAGTCCCTGAATTGCTCAGTAGTTTTTCCCTCTCCAAAACAGGACAATAATGCCAAGTTTGCTGGTTTGTGAAAAGGATTAATTAGGTCATAATTACAAGGATAACAATAGCCTTGCAAGCTTTTAGTTAAAGGCGCTATTTCTAGAATTTTTCCACTCAAGAAAAAGCAGCCCAGATTTCACAATTATAAAGTTTTTTCCCTTGGTAATCAATAACTTGTGGTTAAAACGGGGAGATGCAAATAAAGTTAAAAGAGCCAGAGTATCACTGGGGAGTCAAACCCCAGGCCAATAGTAACGTGCAACACGGAGGCTCCCTCCTTTGCCCGTCAATGGGGGAAGAAAGCCACAAGTGGCTGCGGTCCCATGGTAGAGAGGAGAGGAGCTCGACCAACCACCTGGGGAAGTCTGCCCCGGCCGTGAACCCCTCACTGCCATCGGGTGGGAGCTGGACTCCCAAACCAAATATCAGAATTGTATGGCACAGAACCAGCAACAAATGACAGAAAGGACCCTGGAGAACCATGTATCATTGCCCAACAACAGGTTCCCAGCCTTACTGTCTGCCTCAGCTACTCCTGGAGACCCGAGCAGCCTCATCTGCTGCTGTCCAGGAGTGCAAATTCGCACCCAAGAAAAAAGGACATAGTTCTAAGAAAAGACCAGCGGGCCAAACATGGACCAACAGCTTGCAGAGAGAGGGGCCGGGGTGACCAGAGGGGTGAACCATGCAATATCGCACGATAATTACAAAATAAAAAAATTAAGAGCCAGAATTTGATGTCTAACAATTTGCTTCCTTCATCACATGCCTCCATTCTCTAAGCACAACACACCTCAACTTTTAGTCATGTGGTTCTTTCAAGTTTATTTCTGGATTATCAGTCTATCTACAACTCACTTTATTCTTGGTGGATCTCCCTGGGAAAATACCTTTACATTTTCAAAAATCTTCAAGTCCAGTTTTACATTGTCTTTGGTTCAGTATCTCTTGCTGTCTGCAAGGTAGCCCTCCTCAGACATAGCAACAACTGGAAAATAACCTGTCTGAAACAAAATGTTGATCACCAAATTTCCATCTTAAATCTTTTATTTTTTTGGCAAATAATCTGTTTAATGACTTTTTTACAAACAGGTGTAGAGTATTAAATGTTTTAGAAAGTAATACTCCTTTTCCCCAGACTAGAAGCATGGATAATTTTCATCCAAGTGGTCTATTATGTATATCTCTTTTGTGAGAGTCAAACATTTTAGTCCATTTTTGAATCCTTCCACCTAAATCTGTCTTCCACTACTAGACAATGAATGTCCCTCAAGGACAACAAATGTTTGCTGAATAAATGATTACAGAACCTTCTGTCTTGTTCCTCTTCATCCTTACTCTCATTGCTGAGCTGGAGTTCACTTCAACCACCTACAGGTCAGACACTGCGGTCGCTCCTGGTCACTTTCCTTCTGGGCATCAATCAGAATCAAGTTCTTTGGAGGTTGCTGGGACAACTCGTATTAGAGATACAACTTATATTAGTCATTATGTTTCAAACATTTTTTAGACTGTTTCAGGCACCTCAGAAGCTTAATGTTTCTTCCCAAATTAAATGAGAACTTTCCCAAATTAAATGAATTTCAAAAGATTTCATTTAGTGGGTTTTCTCTTTTCCAGGTGTTTTTTTCTCTAATTGTTGAAAAATTGTTGTAGTCCATTAAATTTGCTCCATGACCATTAAATGTGAATTTACTCTCCCCCACCTGTGCCTTTTGTATGTGTAGAACAATGTCTGTTTACATCTCTTTTTGCAGTGTGGCTGGATGTTAAGTACTTCCTTTAGGAAGAGTCTGCTGGCATCTAGACAACACTAAGCAGCTGATCAGTGACATTTTAGTGTTTACTGTGTTGGAGTGCAAAATCTTTACACAATGCAGGGCAACTGGTTCAAATGAAGTTTGCCAGGTTAGGGTCACATGATAAAGTGGACTGGCCCAAATGCCTCTTACTAGCTACCTGAGTGCTCATTATCTAACCTCTTAAGTGCTCCATCTTCCCATGTGTAAAATGGGGGTGATAATAATTACCTCCCAGAGCTGCAGAAAGTAATCATTCCAAGCAGTTGGCCCAGTGGTAGAAAATGTAAGTTTGATATATGACATGATTAAATTATAATCTAAAATTACTATTAGATTAAGAATATAAGCCTCAGTCTTAGATCTTTTGCCTTGTAAAACAATACTAGTTTTTGTGTTTTCTAATAGAGGAGCACAAGCGACATATTTCTCCTATCAACCAACCATAATATACATGCTTTAAGTTCTTGGAAAATCAAATTCTTTGAAGAAACTCATTAACTTCGTTTATCTACCTTGAATATTAATTTTTTAAGTGGAACTAACCTTCTAATACTTTAAGAAGTGAAGTACCTGTTGACATCTGTACTCATTAAAAAACTGTGTTCCTCTCATCAATAAATGTCACAAAGCTCTGATGCAATTTGAGTTAGCTGATGCTCGCAAGGAAATTCAATCAATACAAATGCATGATCTAATGACAGAATAACTGGCTGAACTGAAAAAAGGAAAACGATGACCTACTCCATTTCAACCGTTCATGGAAAAATCTCTTGATGTATATTATATATTATCAGGCACCTCAGAGTGAAAAAGTTAGGTCATTTTTGAAACAACAAAAATGATGACACTTGGGAGGGCCTGCAGTATGGGAACCAGAAGAAATCACTTTGCCTTCTGAGAAGAATCAAGCAGGGCTGGGGCGAGACCACATATGTTTGGTTTAACAGTTCAGTTGCTGGTTAGGTCGTTTCAGAAACCTATAAAATGCCTCTGCTGAGTTAGTTACCGTAAGGTTCCACCTACATATGCACTACTTAAATATCTTCCTACATACTTGAGCCTAAGCGACCTGTCAGCAGAGGGTGTGACAGTTATAAAAAATGGCCTTACTTAAGACTCCTGTGTGGGTGTAAAACATGGCACTTTAAACATAAATTTATGAGGTGCAAACTTTTAATGCAAAGATGACTCACAAGGTTTCAGAATGTGTAAATATGAAGCACAACCTAACTTATGCCGTCACTGGTGCTCACCCACAGCAAAATTAGCCTGGGTTGATTACCAAATTGTTTCAACTACCAGGAAATCTGCAAAATTTGCTGCTTGTTAAACTGATGAGAAAAAAAAAAATCATGGGTTGATATTTTTATTTAGTTGGCCCTGCCATCTTGATCCAGTGTATTTGCGTGCTTAGTTTGTACTTGGCAATATTATGTTTGGTGGCAGCAATCAAATTAACTCATTTCTGAGATTGTGAAGAACTCAGTTCTTTAGACAGATAATAGAAAACTTAAACAGAAGATAATTGCACAAAAAAGTGAAAAAACAGAGGTAATTTCTCACTAGAGTGTCCGAAATTAGACAATTAAGAATAAAACGGAAAAAGGATATCGAACATTTCAAATGGATGTTGAAATCAAACTAAAATTAGTCTTTCATGTAACTCATTTTCAATGTTTTTTGTTCCAATTGCTACAAAAAGTCAAACTTTTTTAATTGAAGATGAACTAGTAAAGATTAGACCTTTAACATGCTGATTATTTAGAAGTAGATGATTTAATTGTTAGAATAGGGGATGGTAACCATATTCGTATGACCAAGAGATGTACAATTCCACAGCATATTCTTTAATAGTTTAGTTTTTGTAACCTTAAAGACAGAAATAATATGAAAGAAAAAAAGGAGCTTAATTTTGTAAAAGGAACCCATCATTATTCATAGTTTCCTTAATGGTGATTGTTAAAATCTGCCAAACTTCACAGATATTTTGATGTTGAATTTAAATGTTTTAAAACTTGAATAAACCATGAACTTAAAAAAATTCTGATCAATTTTTTCTGCATACACATAAAAAAAAACCCATCAAAGTAGTATTTAAATTTTTTCTCATAGGTTAGAAGAAACAGAAGTGAGAGGTTTAATGTTTTAACTACTGCATACTCAAAAAGAAAAACCCTAACCCAAGCAGTTAGCTTTTGATCACTTCTACAAAAATAAATCACCTTACAGTGTCACTAGGGAAAGTTAACAGTGAGGTTTTTGAGATTAATTGTATTTGCAATAAAAATAAATTTCCAGACATTGGATCATTCTTTTATTAACTTTGGAGGTTCACTTGGGAATCTCATTTATTAGGATACCCACAGATTATAAAAACCTTAGAGTCCTTGAACCACCACCCATGCACAGCTGGACCATAAGATGGATTTTAAATACCAACCTTTGATGTATGCTTCAAGCTGTTACAGACACAAAATCTGTTCAATTTGAACTTCAGCTATCTGCTAACTGAATTCATTTCCTCTAAAAGACGTAATTTCATTAGGTTATGACTTTGATTTCTAGTGAAGACTCAGTGCAGTATATTAAGTGAAGTCACAAGCAAAATGGGTATCAATACATTTAATTTTTTGAGCAGTCAACTGAGCACACCATGTTAGGAAAATTCTCCCATGCTTATTTAGGTTTAAGTCTTAAGTATGGCCAACTGTAATTGTACATGAGATGTTGGTAACCTCAGAATGATCAAGTCCTAAAGCTTTTTTTACCCAAGTGTTTTTATTAACAGCACAAAACATACCCCCAACTATTCGAAAGATTCAGTGGGACTACTGAAAGAATTACTATGCTGGCAAGCAGATAGGATGTTAAGCTTCAGAATAAAACTACAATTTAAAAAAAACAAAAGGTGGCCTCAAAGTGAAGTACGTTACCACTAGAGCTTAGTTTGTATCACATCTCATCTTTGTTAACTGTCCCAGTTCTGGCTGATCTGAGACTCGATAAATGGCTCTTGCATGCATAAACTGCCTACTAACATAGTACTTAACACCAAATTTATTCCAAATCCATAACACACTAAACTTTGTATTTTATCTGAGTAATATGTTTCTATTTAATTGGATTTTGAGTTCCCAAAGGGCCAGGTTACATTTTCTATTTCTTCTGTGGTCTTCATCTTTACCCTAGCAACCTAGCACAGTGCTAGGCACAGAGAATAAATTCATCATTCAAATTTTATCCACAAGGCTGTTGAGTTTTAACATATAGTAATAACTCAATTTCAGAAAATAGCTGTAATACTGAGACCAAATCACATTAACTTTATGAATAGTAGTGACATAAACCCTAATGTCCCCCTTTTATTCCATTAGTTGGTGAAATATGATGGACAGATTTTAAACATCCTGAAGCTTTTCTTAAGTTAGAACAATGTAAACCAACTCCCTTTCAGATAAACCAAAATCAACTGAGCACATTATCTGTCTGCTAAAAGACTTCCTAGAAATGAAGGTAGCTGACTGCAGTGCTAAGTTTTGATATTAAGGCCCTGGCCCCAAAGACACAAGTCCAAACCAGCTAGAGAAGCCGAGCAGAGAAGGCTAGGTGATCTACTGTGGAGAGTGCTATGCAGAAAGTTCTACAGACATACGTGTGAGGCACAGAAAATCTTTTATTGCCACAGAAAGCAAGAGTACTTGTCCTACCTCACCAACAGCTGTAAGAGTCACAGAAACGCAGACTGCACATAATAAAGTACAACACAGACTTGGGGAGAATGGTCCCTTGGACTATATTGGCTGTAATACTGAGGTAACCAATTGACCTTGTTCAGTGAAAATACCTCTAAAACAATGAAAAATCAACTAGTTATAACATCCAATCATATATACAATTCAAATAAAAATATATATTATTTGCTTCAATGTATATAGCAAGTTTAATACATTAGTGTTTACAAAATAAAAACAGTATTCTACTGAATTTTTTCTTGTGCTTTCCCCCATCACTGTTTGAAAGACCAGAAAAGTATGATACTTAAGGAAACTTACTTATGGATTTAAAGATGCAGCCTGTAGGGTCATGAAAGATGGATAAATATTAGTTGGAAGATTACCGCATCTTTAAAAATTGTTGCTTCTTAAAATCTACAAACTTGAACTGTAAGACACATTTTTAAAAAATCCACAAAATTTCTCAAAATAGATTAGAATACAAGAAACGTTTCATGAAACTACCGATATACTAACCAGTTCTATGGCTAATATTAAAAACTGAACAATCTATTTAAATCATACTCATACTATTCTACACACAGTGAACAGAATAACCACAATAAACAACCTCAAACAAGCAACAATGTTGCAAGGTCCATAAAAAGCTTCTTCAGTGGGCAAAACTCTATAATACAATTAAAACATTTAATTTAGGAAGGGGAAAAGCCTTTTAATAGTATAAAAGTTGTTTACTGATGTTTCTACTTTAAAGCTATTCTACAAATCAAAATGAAAAAGCAATTATATAAGTGACAGTGATCAGAGACTACAGTGCAGACATTTCATCTAGGATTTGACTGATGAATTGTAGTATAATAGTTTTGACTGAATATTTTTTACACAGCTATGAACTAGAGCAGAACTGAAAACAAACAAAAAACCCCTCATTTTCCAAGTCAATACACTATTCTTGGCAATATCTGGGTTTAAATGAATCTAGAGAAAAATAAAGGTATCAAATATCTTCTCCAATAGAAAGAAATGTATATTTAAAGTCGTAGTATTTGCTTTCTTTTCACTATGAATTTCAATGCAAAATTCTCGTACACAAGTACTTTACTAACATTTATGCACACCCCCGTTATATGCACGTAGTCTATAATGATTAAACAGGGGGAATTAAAAACATACTTTCAAGTTAACACGAATTCTAAGAAAGAACTGCATTCACAAATCTGGAAGGTGTACAAAAATTAGATCGTAAAATAAATAATGAATCCAGGTGTCAGCTAAACCTCCACATAAATATGCCTACAAATGTGGATGTAGTGATTGTCCACACTTGTTATGGTTAAAGTGGGAAGACATTCCCCTGGGAGAGTCATTCTGTTTCTCTGACTCCAGGATGTGGAGAGGAATTTCTGGATATAAAACGGTTCTTACTCTATTAAACAGTGTAACCTTTCTTAACAGTCACCATCTTTATCACATTTAGGGTTAATTTACTATGTCTTAATCTATTTAACACATTCTGAAATAGCAATGCTAAAGTTAAAACTTTACTAATCAACTCAGTTGTTTCAAATTCTCTGTCCAAGTAAGTTTTCTAGATTTGTTACATTTCAACTGCTATCATATAACAATCTGGATAAACAGGATCAGAGATTTTCTGCTCTACTGCTCATTTTTTTACCCTTACACCAGTCTTTCTTAATTGTGTAAATGTGTTCACTAATTCAGTAGAAATGACATTACTACTAAAAATGACATTTCCTATTAAATAAATTGTTTTATCAAATATACTAAAGCCACATTTTCCAAGGTTTAAATTGAGCTATTTGCATTCTATTTTCCAGTCATTGCAACCCTGCCAATAACTCCATTACTTATACTTTCTTTTCTATGACTGCAAAGATTCTAAACTCTGACATATATTCACACTGAATACACTTACGTAGACAACAAAATTTCAAGTAAAATAAACTGTATCCACATCTGTTGGACCAAACCAGTCTCAACATCTAGATTTTACTTCTATAAATTACACAAATACATTGTACATTCTTAAATAATGCTTACAATATTAATTTGTAAGCCTTTCCACATGAAACGATTTACACAGGAATGTGAATGGATCAGTATCTCTGTTACAGATTGCAACAATCTCTCACTTTTCTAGCTTGTGGCTGCTGTTTTGTTTCCTGGTTTCCACAGACTTTTGTATCAGTCCTTATGCTTTGGCTA